>JANAVB010037020.1:5755095-5860095 GCA_029216955.1 Iris pallida
ACGAGACGAGGAGGAGGGGGGTCCACCGACGACGGTGGTGGCACCGGCGAGAGGGCCGGAGCAAGGGGAGCTCCCAGGGTAGGGAGGATGGAGGCTGCGCCAGAACCGCCGGGAGCCGGGGAGCTCGATGTGGGAGCTTCCAGAACAGCGAGGTGAGGAGGGAGTGTAGCCGGGGAAGACAGGCCCGACGAAGCCAGGCGCGGCCCCGACGAGGGGCCGGGGAGGGATGAGACTGAATGGGGGGGGCAGTGGAGGGGAGGGCGGATGATCGTCGACTGCAGGCGCAGGCGACCCGCGACGGCTCCGGCGACGACGACGTTGGGTGCGCGGCCGACGGCGAAGAGTAGGGAGAGGATGGCAGCACCTCGGGCAGCAAAGAGAGGGGGACGCGCCGCCCGGGGGGGGACGACGCGAGGCGGGAGGCGGCAGGGGGAGAAGGCCTGCGGAGGCGGAGGAAATCGCGGGCTGCCAGGGGGCGGCCCACCAAGGCGGCGCCCACCAAGGGGCCGGCCACCAAGGACAGAACCACCCCCGGCCGGAGCCGCCCCGAGGGTCTTCCCAGGAAAAGGGGCTCTGCATCCCTACCATATATATATATATATATATATATATATATATATATATATATATATATATATATATATATATATATATATATATATATATATATATATATATATATGAGAAAAAAATAAAAAAAATAATAGGTAACTTGGAGGATCACAGCTAGCCTAGAGGACACTAGTAGAGCTTGGAGTAGATGTCTAGAGTTTTGTTTATCTTATTTCTTGTTTGTCTTGGAGATGTATTTCATTTTAGATATTGAGATTTTGTGTTTGTTAAACACTTGACTTATTCATTTTTGGTTGTATCCCTCTTGTGGATGTTATCTATTTCATCGTGCTGATTATCTACCTCTAGTTTTGTGATTGAGATTGTATCCTTCTGGGATTGTCCTCCATTTGGAGATTATATCATATAGTGTTAGTTGTGATTGTGATCTAGAACAGCGTTCTACAGCCGACAGTGCGGCATAGGCTGGACGTACTCACTTCTCGTACCCCTACACTGGGTGCGGGTCGTGACAAGCCTCCAGGAACCAGCAAGTTCGAAAGAACTCTGGAACGCTCTGCCAATCCGCTCACATAATCCTCAGAAGGATGGCACTCACAAAATGACGCCGACGCATGAGCTCTCTCTTCTCTCTGTGTAAATTTTTTAAAAGTCACTTTTTCGGAGAGAGAAGATAGACTCTATAAATAGGGTCTCACTGTAACCGCCCAGATCCGGAACATACACGGCGTTTGAATATCAGATCTGAAATTATCGGATCCGTTATCGTACATTTCAAAACGGTTCAGAATGTGGACAGCCACGTTTTGCGTGAAACAACGCCACTGAGCACCACTGCGAGCATGCATCAAAGTGTGCTACTGGGTCGTGTGCGCGCGCGCCCAGCGTCCAGCACCCATACGCTTGCGTTCGCAGTCAGGCGCGCAGTCTTTCGCGCAAATGGCCATGCAAACTGGTTGCGCAAGCTGGCATGCAAACTGGCGCGCAAACGACCACGCAAACAATCGCAGAAACTGTCGCACAAATGAACGCGCAAAGGCTCGCGCAACGAGCGCAACAAAATGCCACATTACGCCCCATGAGCCCGAGTCGGAGTCGGAGTGATTTTGAGTCTGAGTCCGAGTCGCTAAGCACCTTCGGGGCTTAGCCCCTATGGAATTAAATTGAGCTTGGCCAAAAAGCATGAATGCTTTAATATGTGTCTTATCCTTATCTCCATGTAAAATCACCCCACATGGATTCCCCCTTAGGGTCACCTTTCATGTGCATCTCTCTACTCCTCAAGAGGAGTTATATTGAGATAACCATGAGTTTCTCTAGCCGATGTGGGACTAAAGTTACATGGCTTGTTGAGAGTAAGCTCTCTACAAGTCAAGAAAAAAACTCCAACAGATTTTTAGTGTAATACTTGTAAATATTATGGCATTAGGTGTTGGCTTCAAATCTTACTATATCCTAATTATATTGACATTTGTTTATTTAAATCTTAATATATCCTAATTATATTGACCTTTGTTTATTTAATTTGTTCTATTTATGCAGTATAAGACCGTGTAGTATTTACTGTTGAAGCTTCTATAAAAGTTACAATAAAATTGCTCCGTGTGGTGGTGATAGTTGAGAGTTACCTAGTTATCCTCTTGGATAACTCTTTTTTACCGCAAAAATTGGATCGCCCGGGTGTCCACACCCCACCTACACCCCCCAAATTGGCTCCGCAACCCTCCCTCCTGTAGTACTGGGCCTGCCATAGCCAATGAGCGGCCACCATGTGGCTTGCGGGCCTGTGGTGGTCACAAAATCTGTGGGCAAACATAGCATTGTCATATACTGTTCTATCAAGTCTCTACAAATCAAATATCTAGATAACCATAAACACTTTAAAAACATATTACTCGAGTTGAACTTGATCGTGACCATCTACCATGTTTAAAGTTTATTGAAACTACAAAACTCAAGAAGTTTTGTTACGAAGGTTGAGAGAAAGAAAACATACTATATTCTAACATTAATCTAATTTTAGGGCATAAAGGTGTAGATATTCAAGAAGAAGAAGAAGAAAAAATCTTATTAATTGTTATATTTTATAATAGAGGTATCAAGTCTTATTTATAGGAAAACAAAGAAAGTCAAATCAAACTAAATTACAAAATAAAATAGAAAAATCCGTGGGCAGTGTAGCATTGTCATATATTGTTTTATCAAGTCTCCACAAGTCGAATATCTAGTACTACAAGAAAAAAAAGCAATTCTTGATTGTTATTTTCTGTCAAGAAAGAGTTATCTTGACTGTTGCCAGAGTTAAGAAAATTGATGGTTGCTAGATTAATTTTCTTGACGGTTTTAAACCGTCAACTAAGAAATTTTTCTTGACCATTTTTAGCCGTTAAGGAAACATTTAAAAAAAACCATAAGGTACATGGAAACTTTTCTTGACTCTGGCCTAGATGACGAATATTAACCGTCAAGAAAGGCCTTTCTTGACCTAAAAAAAACCGTCAAGAAAAATATATCTTGATATTTAAAAACCGTCAAGAGAAGCTAATTTTTTGTTTAACCAATATTTTGTTTATAATTAGATTTTATATGCTTCCATTTGCTAATTAATGAACACACACATATAATATCAACATAATCCAAAACATGACAAACATCAAAGAATTATTTAATACACATTTTTATTTAACAAATACACATTTGTACACCGCTAATATACAATGTCATATCCAAATAAACTAAAATATATGATTTTCATGTTGTCCTGCAATTTTGCACACACAATGCCTTACTTGTTGTGTACACATGTCCAATATATACACTGGATTGCAGACATATATACTTAACACTATATGATACCATCCTATCATAGTTACACAACACATATCCAGACCACACTTGCTGCACACTAGAACCTGGAACACACGCTCTAATACTACCTTTGCACATGTATTCAGTTGTGCACTGAACACATAGGTATGCTGAGTAGATTTGGTGTTCGGCACACATTAAACAGTGCACTGATACACACTTAAATCTCACACATATTTCATTATGTGATTTTTAGAACATGGTGATGGTGTTCTTCCCTTAGGGTGGGAGTATTAATAAGTTGGTTTTGTAGTACAAGGGGTACAAGTTCTCGAATGCTAATGGTGAGAGGCCGGGATTAAAATATAGTTTATATTTCTTTTCTTGTTTAACCTATAGACTCTTAGGAATGCTAAGAGGTACTAGAATGTTATAAGGAGACATTTCATATTTCAGTGCAATAGAAACCCTAGATAGGTATTTATTCTGGACCTAGTAGAGGCTTGAGCTCCCACTACTCTCCATGTGGATCCTCCCCGCATAAACATACATATCAAATAGAAACCCTAGATAGGTATGGATGAATAACATTATTGATTAGCTTACATAATTAAAATAATATCAAACTCAAATTTAAATGAAATAAAATCTAATCAACTAATTAACTAACAAACTAACTAAATCTTCTTCGTTTAGATGCTCACATTTTGGTCCTCCATTAAGAAGTATGTTGAACATCTTATTTCGTAGGAAAAAAGAAAAGAAAAAGGAAATTTCATTTCTTTGTCCTTCCTCTTCTCCTGCGGATATTGAAAAATAGTAAATTCTCATTCTATTCATCCTCCTACCCCTTATTTACTATAATAGGAACCCTAGGTAGGTACTTTTTCTCGTCCTAACTAGTGTGTCCCGTGTCAGCGTGTGTGTGTCCGAATCAGGGTTAGGATATACCAAGCGGGGAGGAGGAGCGCCTGAGGAAGGTGTCGCCGGAGGGGATGAGTCGTGCCGGAGGGAGGAAGGGAGAAGCCGCGTAGGAGGGAGGAGAGTCGCCGGAGGGGGAGAGCCGCGTCGAAGGGTCACCAGAGGGGAGGAGCCACGCAAGGGGCACCGGAGGGGAAATGAAATTTTGGACGAAAATTTGGGAATAGGGAATGGGGGAAAATGAAATATGAAACATATATGAAATAATTAATTAGTGATGACGCAAACTAACGTCACTAAATGTCACTATTATTAAAAATAAATTGGGGACTTGCAATGTCTCGCAAAACGTCGTGGATAGGTATATATACTACAACGTAAATGATACCACATCGCTAAACGTCATTATCAAAAAAGTAGCGATGTTCAGCGGCTCCTAGCATCTTCTATTTCCATAGTACTAACAATAGTCACTGAACATTGCTAAACGTCGCAAGTAGCAACGTATTACGACATATTTTAATGGACTCGCTAAATTTACATAATTTAGCAACGTTTGCTTTTGGCGTCGCAAATAATGTCGTTAATTGGACGAATTTTGATAGTACGAGGATCGTTTCTTCTTCATTTGTCGTGAACTTGACCTTCTTGATTTATTCTTTTCTTGCTAAAATTTTGGACTTCACTAAGATATTTTAAGAACTTTCGTATGTTGGTGTCAATGTGCGGGGAAGTTTTCTTTTCTCTTGTCCCCCCATTTACATAACATTATCAGCTGGGTTGCACCATTGGTATAGACATTTCACTATGAAGCAATGTGAACTCATGACTTCCAGAACAACCTTACAGGAAGAAAAATCGCACCAACTCGTGCCTTTAAAATGTGTGGATATCTTCATCCTTCACAGCAAGGATATGCAACAAGCAATATTCCAGACAAATTAAGGTCATGAAAATGACAATATTGTAATGATTGTAGAGATTTTGCGGTTAGTGGTCGAGAACGCGCTTTGCAAACTAATTGTTTGTAATTTATAGGATGAGGCTCACTGTATTTTCTTCGTAGATCCACATTTTATGGGATATCTTTGGATTAGGACATATTAATTAAGAAGCTGTCCACAGAACAAATTACATGATTTATAGGCAAGGATCAATAGAACGCTCAGAAGGGTAAAGGAGGGAGTGGCTCAGAATTATCTTTGGAACGTGTCTAGCACGTATGGAGAGAACAAAATCGATGTATTTTTGTGAGGCTCCTCTTTAATATATTTGTTGTACAAAAAAATATAGTTGCTGATAGAGATATTTGTTGTACAAAAAAATATAGTTGCTGATAGAGACATCCTACACTCCAGATGACAATTTTTTATTTGGGCGGAAACTTAGCTGTAATTATCGTGTTTATCTATAAAATTCACCTTCTTCGGGAAAAAAAAAAAAAAAAAAAAAAAGAAGAAGAAGGGAACAATAGAACAGTCCATGTCTTAGTTAGTAGAAGAAGACGAAGTTGCTCATGAACAACAATCGTAGCAGCTAGCTCTTATGAGGTTGACGCTTTGAAGAACAGTTCATTAGTATAGCAAAATTCTTGTGATTACTAAGTATTTGCATTACATGTGGGTAAAAAAAAATATTAAAAAAATTATGATAAGTACTATTGCTCCGAAGATTTGAACTCAAAAATCAAAAAAATCAAAAAACCTCACATCTTAACCACTTCAGTTAGAGTTGTTTAGTTATAAGTAAATCATATTAGGTAGTAAAATAAGTAGTTAATTTTTATAAAAATAATTAATAGAGTATTTACAAACGGCTTAGACGGCTCAATTTTGAGCCATTTCCAAGCCATCTTATACTCAAGGTGTTTTGTGGGCTGGGCTGGGCCGGCCCGGACCCAGGTTTGACCTGGTTTGACTGGGCCTGGGCCGGGCTTAACCTGGAATGAAGAACGGGCCGGTCCGGGCCAGACCGGACTCGAAAAATATGAACCCAGCACGGACCCATGGCCCGGTTTTTGGCGGGTCGGGCTGAACCGGGCCTGCTCCGGACTGGTTCACGGTTGGACCAGGCCGGCCCACTTTTTTTGAAAAAATCAAAAACAAAAATGTATTAAAATTTTAGAAAATAATTGTTAGCATAATTTAAATTAATATAATTTAAAAAGATTTTTATTAATGTTTAGAAAATTTCTATAAAAACACTTGTACAAGTATAATAAATTTAGAAAATGAATTGTACAAGTAATTTGCAAAATGAAGCATGAATTGTAAAAAAAAATATTTACAAGTATATTATTTTTAATGCTTAGTACAATAAAATTTAGAAAATTTCTAAATGAATTGTAAAAAAATGTACAAGTAATTTGCTATAAAAAATATTAACTAAAATTTTAGAAAATAAAAGTTAACATATCCATAGTTGGCAATTAGAAAGAGAACATATGATTATGTTGACAAACCTTAGACTATATAGGGAAAACAAGACCGTTTTATTTTGATTTTAAGTTTCCTTAAAACCTATTGTTTCCTAAATTGTAACCAACTAATTACGTTTATATGCTACTAGTGTCAGGGCACATGCAATGCGTGTGAAACGCGTTTTACAATTGTTTATACCATTTTATGTAGCAATGATAACATAAAATCCATCTTATTTTAAAAAATTACTTTTTTCTTGATAGTGTATTTTTTTACGTTAGAAATATTAATATCGTCTTATTAAACAAAAACAAAAAACATAACAAAACGTAATGAACAGAAATATCCACTTTCACTGTAGGAGATTACTCACTTAACAACAATGCTATAATGAAATGTTATTTTTCAAACATCTTCATCATCGGTACTTGACAGATAAATCTTGCTTACATATAAATGGCCAATATTTACATAAATATTACTATTGCATACCTGGGCTTCTTCTCCATTCCGCTAAAACATCAGATAGATTGTTATGCAAGTTATTATGTGTAGGAAATTGATATTAAATGTGCATAATTTTTTTTTTGTTGAAATGTTCGGTGTAACGCTGTGAGTTTGTACACATTGCGTTGCATAAATGTGCATAATGGATTGATTTTGCTTTTCACAGTAGAACAACATGTCTGATTTTAGAACACTACCAATTTACAGCATTTTAGCGACGGCCATTTAGCGACGGAAAATTTCCGTCGCTATTGCCGTCGGATCACCGACGGATTTGTGACGAAATACCGACGGAAAGCAGTGGACAATTTTTTATATTTTTTTATGTCCATATCCGTCGCTACGCCGTTGATAGGTCGTCGGCCATGTAGCGACGGTTTTATATCCGTCGCTAGAACGTCGCATATTTTGGCGGGAAAAGCCTAAAATATTGGCGCGAGATTTGACTGACGACTTAGCGACGGAATAATCCGTCGCTACTCTGGCGCGATATTAACTGACTACTTAGCGACGGAATAATCCGTCGCTAAGCCGTCGCTAATTTTTGTACCCTAACTTAAATTGAACCGACGGGGGGGAAATTTTTATTCCCCCCCAAAACACTCTCTCTCTTCCCTCTCCCTCTCTCCGACGATCTCGCTCTCTCCGACCGACGATCTCCCTCTCTCTCTCTAAGGTATGCTCTCTCTCCCCCCCCCCCTCTCTCTCTCTATCTCCCTCTCTCTCTCTCTCTCTCTCTTTTACGATTTGGGGGGTTGGGGGGCTGTCGTAGTGGTCGGAGAGGGTGTGGGGCAGGGGGGTTTTGGGTACGGGGTGGGGTGGTCGGGGCAAGGGTGGAGTGGGGTTGTCGGGGGCAGGGGGGGTCGGGGAGGGGGTCGGGCAGGGGTGGGGGGGTGGTCTGGGCAGGGGGGGTTCGGGTAGGTGGTGGGGTGGTCGGGGCTAGGGTGGGGTGGGAGAGGGGGCAGGGGGGGTCGGGGAGGGGGTCGGGCAGGGGTGGGGGGTGGTCTGGGCAGGGGGGTGGGAGAGGGGGTCGGGCAGGGGTTGGGGGAGGGTCGGGCAGGGGTTGGGGGGGTCGGGGCAGGGGGGGCAGGGGGGTGGGAGAGGGGGTCGGGCAGGGGTTGGGGGAGGGTCGGACAGGGGTTGGGGGGGTCGGGGCAGGGGGGGCAGGGGGGTGGGAGAGGGGGTCGGGCAGGGGTTGGAGGGGTCGGGCAGGGGTTGGGGGGGTCGGGGCAGGGGGGGGCAGTGGGGTGGGAGAGGGGGTCGGGCAGGGGTTGGGGGGGTCGGGCAGGGGTTGGGGGGGTCGGGGCAGGGGGGGCATAGGAGGGACTCTGGAGTCCCCGCGCAGGAGTCCTCCTCCTCCTCTCCCATAGACACACACACACACACGGACACACACACACACACACGGACACGCACACACAGGCACACACACACACGGACACACACACAGACACACACACACACGGACACACACACACACACGCACACGGACACACACGGACACAGACACACGGATACACACACACTCAGACATATATATCATGGTTTAAAGTATCGGCCGATACCGATCCGATACGGCCGATACCGATACGGTTTGGAATGTTCCGATCCGATACCGACCGATACCAAGTATTGACTGATACCGACATTGGGGGTCTTTGTTCCGGTCAATTCGACAAAGAAAATTAAACATAAAAGACAAATCAACAAGGGTTTAAAGCATAACAAGGTTGTAGAAGCATGTAAAAGAAGAAAATCACATCAATTGAAGAAAATCACATCTATTGTTTGTAAACCAATCGGTAAGGGTGACTACTATTTCATTTAATTTCAAAACTACTAAGAAATAACACTGAAAATACTTAAAATTATGCCTAAATGTATAAAATATATGTTTTTAAATGTAAATAATTTATTAATAATTATTTGTTCCCCGATACCAAAAAATCCGATACTCCGATCCGAAACCGCCGATACTACCGATATCGCCGATACCAATACTCATAGGAATAGTCCGATACCGATTCCGATACCGATACTTTGAACCTTGATATATATATATATATATATATATATATATATATATATATTTATATATATATATATATATATATATATATATATATATATAGGCATAATTTTAAGTAATTTATTAATAATATATATATATATATATACACACAGACACACGTCGTGAAGTCTAGTATATATATTTGATTAGCTAAGGTAGAAGTTTAGCCTAATTAAGGTTAGTTTTGACAGAGTTGACTTGGACTCCTAATTTGACCCAGAACTAGTCTAGTATACCATCTGCTCCTCCTTTCTTTCCTTCTTCTCATTCGACTATCTCGGCCTTCTATTCGGCCTACTATTCCGATATGCGTTTGATACGGTCTACCTAACCTATATACTGATACTAATCTGATACTCTCTAATATTAAGTACATCTGGCTTACTAGCTAGCGGATCCACCAGTTACATGATTATATACTAATTATGTTAGATTGTGATACTAAGTAGCCTCGTCGTAGGCCTAGCGTGTTATCCACAAGTTTAGTTTTTCTTACGATATGAGTATCTGTATCGGGCTATTAATTCTTATGTTTAGTTTGTCTTACGATACAGATATTCACATCAAATCGAGCATGAATCGTTACTTTGTTGATCGTACATGGATGTACAAACGATAACACGAGAGCAGAATTGGTGTGAGTGACGATTTTTAGGCAGGTGTGGAAGTATTTCTTAAGTATGCCATGAGCAAAACTCAGTACATGGACGATAACAAAATCAAGTGTCCATGTGTTAATTGTCACAATAGACGTTTCGAAAAAGTGATGACTGTGAGAGATCATTTGACCCGTAAGGGTTTCGTACGTGATTACGGCCTGTGGTCATCGCAAGGTGAATTATATTCAGAAAGACAGGCTGCAGAAGCTGGTACTTATGCTTTTGATGATAATGCTGCAACGAATGTCCTCGAAGACGACGGATGCTCTGTGGATTATGGAGACATGTAGAACCTTGCACGAGATATGGTGTATGCTGCGGCAGGGCCTAATTTTGATCCGGAGGATCCTAATCCCGAGGCAAAGGAGTTCTATGATATGTTTAAGGACTCAGATACTCCTCTATATCCTGGTTGTGAGACTCATTCCGTACTGTCAGTGACGATGCGGTTGTTGAACATAAAGTCTGATTTTAACTTGCCACAAGCTTGCTAAGATCGGATCACACAATTAACTAATGAGGTGTTACCGAAGGAATCAAAAGAGCTTCCAAGAAACTTCTACAAGTCAAAGATGATGGTCTGACAACTGGGACTGGGGTACGAGAAGATAGATTGCTGTCGCAACGGATGCATGTTGTATTACAAAGAGAATTGCGTATTAGAAAGTTGTTGGTTCTGTAATGCGGATCGTTACAAGACAGTACAGGGAAAAGGAAAGTCAACTAGAAAACGACGTCCTTACAAGTATATGCATTACTTGTCGATCACGAAGCGCTTACAGAGGATGTATATGTCTCTGAATACAGCAGAACACATGACGTGGCACAGTGAAGATCGCATAAAGGACGAAGGAGAATTGTCACATCCTTCGGATGGGGAGGCGTGGAAATATTTTGATTTGTGTCATCCAGATTTTGCTGCAGAGCCTAGAAATGTACACCTGGCGCTATGTTCTGATGGCTTCGCCCCTTTCGGACAGTCGGGATCTCAATACTCATGCTGGCCGGTCATTCTTACCCCTTACAATCTGCCACCATGGATGTGTATGAAGACTCCTTATATGTTCTTGACAGCTATCATACCCGGTCCCAAAAATCCGACAAAGAACATCGATATATATTTACAGCCGTTGGTGGATGAGCTGAAACAGTTGTGGGAGATCGGCGTCACGACCTATGATATTTCCAGAAAACAAAACTTTCAGATGAGAGCTTCACTCATGTGGACAATCAATGATTTTCCAGCATACGGTATGCTGTCGGGATAGAGTACGCACGGCAACATGTCTTGTCCGATATGTATGGAAAATAGTAAGGCGTTCCGCCTTAGACATGGAGGAAAAACTTCTTTCTTTGACTGTCACCGTCAATTTCTGCCAACGAGACATCCTTGGCGAAAGAACAAGGACGCGTTCAGATATGGAAAACAAGAATTTTCTGAACCTCCTGCCAGATTGTCGGGATACGATATTTGGGAAGATGTAAAGGAATTGCCCACCGCAATGGAAGATCCATCGAACAATCGTGTCGAGGGGTTTGGACAAAGCCATAACTGGACCAAACGGAGTATCTTCTGGGACTTGCCTTATTGGAAAGATAATCTTATTAGGCATAATCTTGATGTCATGCATATCGAAAAGAATGTGTTCGATAATGTCTTCAATACCGTTATAGATATTAAAGGAAAGACGAAGGACAATCCAAAAGCAAGACAAGACATGGCCGAGATATGCAAATGTCATAATCTAAACTTGATACAAAGGGGAGCTGGTGGACAAGTAACTAAGCCGATAGCGCCATACGCATTGAGCAAGGAAGATAGATTAATAATCTGCAAGTGGATATCTACTTTAAGATTTCCCGACGGCTATGTGTCGAATTTGTCTAGATGCGTTGATCTCAATGAACGCAAGCTAACAGGAATGAAGAGTCACGACTGCCACGTGTTTATGGAAAGATTACTGCCCATTGCGTTGAGAGAGTTGTTGCCTTCTGCTGTATGGGTTCCGTTGGCCGAGCTGTCTACATTCTTCAGGGATATTTGTTCAACTAAGCTCACGGTGCAACATATGATACAACTTGAGGAGAAGATTGTCTTAACAATTTGCAAGTTAGAGAAAATATTTCTACCGGGTTTCTTCGACAGTATGGAGCATCTACCGATTCATCTAGCATACGAAGTCCGTGTCGGTGCATCTGTTCATTATCGATAGATGTACCCCTTTGAAAGGTAAATAAAAATCGATATAATTTAAGTGGATTTTACAATTCATTGTTAATTCTCAAGATAATTTGTCTCTCTAGGTATCTACATCATCTAAAGAAGAAAGTTGGCAACAAGGCTCATATAGAGGCTTCGATATGCGAAGCATATCTTATCGAGGAGGTGTCAAACTTTTGCTCCATTTATTTCGATACTCATGTTGAGACAAATCGAAATAGACCTCAAAGAAATGACGAAGACGTTGAGGAAGGAGGTATATTCAATTTAAGGGGCAAGCCTATTGGGGCTAGTAAGAAACGGTGGTTGAGTGACGATGAGTATGATGCCGCTCACCGATATGTCTTGTTAAATTGTGACATACAAGAAGTGAGAGATTTGGAGAAGTAAGTGACTACACCTCGTTATAATCTCTAATTTGGTGAGATAAGTGACTACACTAATTTTTATTCTCTCTAACAGTGTATTTAGAGATGAAGTCAAAATAAGGACACCCGATATTACCGATGAGGGACTTCAAAGAGAGGTTGATTTTACCTTTCCGTCATGGTTTCGAGATTACGTAAGTAACTGAGATAATATGTTATGCGGCTACCATTTAAATATATATATATATGCAACTAAAACATTTAAAGTTTACAGGTTTTATTAGCTGAACCAAGTACACTCACAAATGAGAGCATTCGTTATTTGTCATTGGGACCGAAGAAGCATGCAAAGACTTAGCCCGGCTATGTCGTTAATGGCTTCAAGTTTAAGACAACTCAACATCCTATAAATGCCGAATTTCTCAATGACGGCTTCAGTACGAAGGATTCTGGTGTTTGCATAAGAGGCACAATCTATGACGACGAGCCGAACTTTGACTATTATGGAGTGCTTCGGGATATTGTAGAATTACAATATAGTGCCCCATTTGATATGCATATTGCTATGTTCAAATGTGAGTGGTTCGATACGACACCAAATATCGGTTGGAGAATCGATAAACAATTTGGATTCGTCGATATAAATCATCGCAGGAGGTATAGAGGGTCCGACACGTTTGCGATAGCAAGTCAGGCTGTTCAAGTCTACTATACAAGCTACCCAAGGCATCGTAGAGATCGCTTTGACTGGTGGGCAGTATGCAAGATTAAATCTAGAAATACATTCAACGTTGGAGACCCAGCATACCAAGAGGACCAGATCGAAAAGCTCCAATACTTGGGACAACAGTCTTGTGACATGGATGTTGAATTAGAGGTTGATATACCTCTTGCTGATGAAAATAGAGGGGAGGAAGAGGTTGATATACAAGACTTAGATGTCAACCAGGGGAGAAAGAGGCGTCTTGTCCCAAGTATTGAGACTGAAGAAGAAGAAGAAGAAGAAGAAGAAGAAGAAGAAGAAGAAGAACTTTATGAGGATGAGGATGAGGATACAGATGAATTCGACGATAAGGATGATGATGATGATGAGGCCGAGGTCGAGGAAGAGGACGATGACGATGATTAAATATCGCTATATTTCAGTTGTATCTTGAAGCACCCAATATCTAGTCTCGAATCCTAAATTATCCTATTACATTTGGATTTACAATTACAAGTCTAGTGGAACACAAGATGCCCTTTCATCAAAAGTTACAAGAATTGTACTTTGTTGTATTGGTGCGTGATTTTATCAGATTTTGTGTATCTAGCTTTTATTCGTACTTCACTTCTGATTGTAATATTTATTTCAGTTTGGGATATTTGCGTATTATTGTATGAGTTTCTTTTTGCAGATGGCACTCCTAGGCCTACTCGTCTGGGCGGCACTCATCGCCCTGCTGCTGGTATGGATATGTTTAGTTTTATATTCATTTATAAATCTATGGTGTCGGTATTTTGTTTATGTGTTCTATTTACAGGGCATAGTTGCGAGCACCCGTACTGGTGGTGCTGGCCGTGGTCGTGGCGGTGGCGGCGACGGCGGCGGTGGTGGTGGTGGTGGTGGTCGTGGGCGTGGGCGTGGGCGTGGTGGTAGCGGTTGTGGTCGCCAGCCGCATTCCCCGGATGTGACCTCCGATCCCGACTTGGAGAGTCCGGACACAGGCTCTTCCCGCCGTCATTCTTCCTCGGTGCTACCGACATCGTCGTCGAGGCCTGTGACTCCATCCGCTAGCGGATCCGTTCCGCCACCGGATGTACCAGCGGATGCAGCAGCAGATGCAGCAGGGGGCCCAGCAGTTACTGCAGGGTGGGCCTCGGAGTACCCCGGGATTCAGTTTCATCCTGTTATCGGGGAGTACGTGCGCGGACCCGCGGATCCCCCGACACCACCAGAGAGGCTGGTGGGCGAGTTCCGACGAGAGCTATGGCCCGCTGGTGAATCGTAAGTAAATTTAAGTTAATTTATTAAATTTGTTTCATTTATTCAAGTTAATAATCCAGTCGTTGCTTCTTTATAGGTTTTTCTCGTGGGATGCTGCCCGGATTCTAGGGCGCATTATCCGGGATAACTACCATGGCCCCTACCTCAATTTTTCTGAGGTGCCTCAGGACATGAAGTACGTCTGGCTCGACGAGATGAGGGTATAAATCCGTCGGTGAATTATTAATTATTCTTTAAATCATTAAATTTTTTATTACGTGATATTTGAATTTGTATGTCAGAGGACGTTCTGGTGGCCCCTCCATCGCGAGGAGGCGATCCGCAGGACCTACAAAGCCGCCGCCGGGAAGAAGATACGGGATGCGGTGTACGACCTTCGTACGACGCATACGAGGAAGGACTGGATCCGGGCGGAGTACTATGAGCAGATATTGGAGAAGATGGATACTCCGCAGTTCAAGCTAAAATCGGAGAAAGCTAAGGCTAATCGACAGGTCGTGGGTCTGCATACGGGGGGATCAAGGCCCCACGCATTGACGCGTACAGATTTGGTGAGATAGCGCAAATTCAAATTCATTCTATTATTTAATTTCGTACTGTTAATATACGAAGTTAATTAAATTCTACGTATGCAGGCCCAACGGGCGGTGAAGCAGGGGAAAGAGGCGGAGACGGTCACCGCTCACGATGTATTCGTACATACGCACAAGAGGCGGAAGGACGGGAGCTTCGTCGACGCGAGGGCCGAGGAGACTGATGTAAGTACTTACGTTTATGAGATTTATGTTAGAAATATAATTATTGTTAAGTTAATTAGATAAACTTAGGATTCAAACTATAACTTAGGGAAACATAGGATTTAGATTATAACTTAGAAAAACTTATAGTATAAACACATTCTTTGGATAGGCTGCGTATCGTGAGGCACTTAGTCGGCTTGAGATCGAGCCCCCTTCCGAGAATGTCGGCGAAACGACGCCCACCCAGACGCACTCTTCTATGGCCGCTCGCTACGACGACGTGTTCGTAGAATCCGTCGGCGGCGTTAGGAAAGGGCGCGTCTACGGCTTAGGTTCCATGGCGCCCTCGTTGCAGCCGTCCCCGAGATATCCACCGCCTCCGCTTCCCCCAGCGCCCCCGGTTGACGATGTGAGGGCGCAGCTTGCGACTCTGACCTCCGCGGGTGTCAGATTTGCGGGCGATAGTGTTGGGGCGCTATCCGTCTGCTCCCGGTCCGTCTGCTCCCGATCCGTCTGCTCCCGATCCGTCTACTGCTGCTGCCGGTGCTTCGGATCGACCTGGTCCTTCTTCCCCCGGACGGCTTTCATTTAACCGCTCTGCGGACGCCCGCATCGTATCGGATAACACCATCTTGACGCTCCTTGACATGATATCACCAGAGCAGCTACGCGTGCTTCCAGACCATGTCTTGTACCAAGTGCCGGCACACACGGTGGAGGAGTATATACGCAAAGCGGATGCGGCGGCACGAGCACGAGACGATCCGACGGACGGGATTTGATTTTGTTTATGTTGTTGGTTTTGTAGACATTTGGATACTGAGTATGTTCGGATATTTTTTTTATGTTTGGATAATTTAATGTTGGATATTGGATATATTGTGTTGGTAATATTTTGTTGGATATTGGATACGTTGGATATTGGTGTCGGATATGGATATTTTGCATATGGATATATGGTGTTGGATATTGGATACATTGGATATTCGTGTTGGATATGGATATATGGTGTTGTATATGGATATTTTGCATGTTTGATATTGTGTTGGATGTGTTGTATAAACAGGAAAGAGTCTGTTTGCAGTATTTTTTTTCAAAAATTAGCAGTTAGCGACGGACTGGCGACCACTCAGCGACGAATTATCCGTCGTTAACTGGAGAAACTAAGGTTAGCGACGGAGTGGCGACGTAAAATCCGTCGCTACCTGGAGCATTTCAATAAAGCGACGGATTGGCGACGGACGATCCGTCGAACTGATGCTGTTTGATGTCCAGAAATTTTAGCATTAGCGACGGATTGGTGACTAACTTACGACGGACTGGCGACCACTCAGCGACGGATTGTCCGTCGCTAACTGGAGAAACTGAGGTTAGCGACGGAGTGGCGACGTAAAATCCGTCGCTACCTGGAGTATTTCAATAAAGCGACGGATTGGCGACGGACGATCCGTCGAACTAATGCTGTTTGATATCCATAAATTTTAGCATTAGCGACGGATTGGCGACTAACTTACGGCGGACTGACGACAAAGTCCCGACGGACTATCCGTCGCTAACTGTAGGAATTTAATGTATCGACGGATTGGCGACGTAATATTCGTCGCTACCTGGAGAATTTTACATTGAGCGACGGTTTAGCGACGGAATGTCCGTCGATAATTGGGTATCAGAAAATCTCTGATACGCTTTTGTCGACAAATTTACGACGGATTAGCGACGGATATTGGGTATCAGAAAATCAGTGATACGGTTTTGCCGACTGGTTAGCGACGGAGTTTTCCGTCGCTAACCCTATATCCTGATACATGTTTTGACGAAAGCTAGTCGGTAATCCGTCGCTATATATATTTAGATGCGCCGACGGTATTCCGTCGCTAAGTCGTCGCTGAGCGACGGAGTAGCGACGGATATGTTTTAGCGACGAGGTTATTCCCGACGGCTGTTTTACCAAAATATCCGTCGGTAATCCGTCGGTATTTATTTTTGGCGACGGATTACCGACGGATAAGGCCGTCGGTAAATCCATATATTTTGGTAGTAGAAAAATAGCTGTCGATATCTTAATTTTATTTCCATAAATAAGTCGTGCCAACTACAATTAGAATTCAAAATGAAACTTGGGTCCCTACAAAAAAATAAGTTATGCCTACAAAATTGCTTTTAAGTGGCAAAATTAAACACCCCTTATCGTCAAGTTCAACTGGGTCCAGCAGAGACGGTGGAGCTTGCGAACCTAAACACAGCAACACACAAATATTCTTCAAAATAGAAAGGGGAAAATCGCTTAAAAACAGGTCTAGAGAAAGAAAGAATAAAGCACCTGGCTCCTAAAAATGACCTCGTGCTAAAGAATTCCGCGGCGAAAGGCCTCCTTCGCAGGCTCCGGCTCGAAGAGCCGGTTCAGGTCAAGATCGTCGCTCGTCAGCATACCGTGTTCTAGTGCTGCTTGAAGAGAGAAACTGAAGGAAACCGTCCATACAGGCTATGCATCCCACTCATGTAACACAAATTTTACATTAGTATAAGATAAATTTTTTTTTATCAAAATGAGGAAAGGTTGGTAGTAATTGAGAAGAGAAGCTGAGTAGGGGGCATAAAAATACGAGGAGTGGTTTTGTTTTAGTTTGTTAACTGATGGAGGAGTGGGATATCTAGGAATTTGAATTTGGAAGTTAATATCTGTCACTCCCCGTTCCCAGAATGCGTATTTTTATACATGTACAACTCGTATATATTTATTTAGTATTTATCATGTATCATCCTGTATTTAAATTCCTTTAATTTCATGTTAATTAATTATCTGTATTTTATTTCCTGCAATTTTATTCCTGTATTTTATTTTTGCATTTTATTCTCTTCTTTAGTCTTATGTGGTTCGGCCTAGGTTGGTTTTCTCGGGTTCATGGTGGTTCAATGAACCGAACCCCACCTACCACCCCCTTCCTAGTTAAGCCCCCATCTCCTTCTCTCTCCTCATAATTCTCCTTCACCATTACTTTTTCTTCTTCCTCACCACTCTCTTCCACCAACCAACAGCAGGCAAGTACATCTTGCTTCTTGCTTCCCACTTGGAGAACCATTTTTATGGTTCATTTGTCTTCCTCTCATGATCCTGAGAGAGTTTAGTACTTAGCATTTTTGATTTCTTTGGCTTGTTTCTTCTAGATCTAAGTTGTTGTATTCTCGGTTGTTTATGGGTTTTGATCTCCCAACCTGGTGTGTATTCTTGGTTGCCCATGGGTTCTGAACCATGGGAACTTTATTTCTGGCTTGGAACGAAGGTTCAGTCACGCACACGTTCTTACGTGCCAGCGTGAATTTCTAGTCACGCACATGTCTTTACGTGCCTGCGTAAATTTTTAGTCACGCACACGTCATTACGTGCCTGCGTGAATTTTCAGTCACGCACACGTCTTTACGTGTCTGCGTGAATTTTCAGTCACGCTCACGTTCTTACGTGCCAGCGTGAATTTTTAGTCACGCTCACGTCTTTACGTGCGTGCGTGAATTTTTAGTCACGCACACGTCTTTACGTGTTAGCGTGAATTTTGAGTGACGCACACGTTCTTGCGTGTCAGTGTGACATTTTAGTTACGCACACGTCTTTGCGTCCATGCGTGGATTTCTTATCATTTTCCACGCGCACTTTCTACGCTCACTTTTCACGCTCACGCTGTGCGTGCGTGAGTTACTTTTCACGCTCACGTTATGAGTGCGTGAATTATCCTTCACGATCACGCTGTGCGTGCCAACGTGAACCACTTTTCACGCTCACGCTGTTTATACGCTCACTCCTGCTAGACTTAGCATAGACTTGTTGGCGTGACTTGTTGGCCTTAGCATAGACTTGTTGAAGTGACTTGTTGGCCTTAGCATAGACTTGTTGGCGTAACTTCCTGACCTGGGTGTTTCTATTTGTTCTATAAGTTATTCATTTAATGGTGGCATGATAGTTCCCCTATTATATCCTTATGCTTTTTGCATGAACTCGATAATCTTGGCATGTTAATATTTTTAATATATATGGTTATGTAGAACGTGCCCTGTGTCTTGATTGGTTTATGGATACCCAGTGAGACTGGAACTTAACCTTGAGAGTTATAGACTCGACCCCATTTAATACTAATTGACTTTTATGCCTTGTCACCATTAATAATAATGGTTATCTTGACTAAAATTGATCATGCGTTCCTGGTTGGAACTAAAAGACTGGCTAGTCGTCTTATTGAATTGAATGAATGAGACACGTTCATGTAATGAACTATTGTAATCGATTAGCCGATCTCAAATATTGACGTATAGGCACATGCAGGCTTCAATCTATTTATTTATTTATTTAATTATTTTTCTACAAAGCAGCATGTGTACTTTATGGTCAAGGCATGATTACTCCGTGGTTAGATTTGATCGTTGAATTACGCTATGTAAGACCTACAACCTAGCCGCACGGGTATCGTTGTAGAGTTGCGCATATCGTACCCCGTACGAAAGTCCTCATTTGAATGACCATGATCCACGACATGGGATTTCACTCAACGTAGGGACTATTAAGTTAAATAAAAATAATAATTACATGGAGAGAATGGATTTCTGAGTTCTTATATGGCAGCCCTCTTCGGACTAGTAGTGCCCGACAGGCCGGCTGGTTCCCACAGATACTGTAAACCTGCCTCACGGGCAGGGAGCGGTATCTGCTTATATTATTATTGTATATTGTATATTGATGACGGGCGTCCCGCTGGGACTCGTCTAATTCATGATTGGCGCAATTGATTGACTGGATAGACTAGCCTTGCTCGCACATAGTAAGAACTGAGGAATCCC
The DNA here is from genome assembly GCA_029216955.1 of Iris pallida. Taxonomy (NCBI): domain Eukaryota; kingdom Viridiplantae; phylum Streptophyta; class Magnoliopsida; order Asparagales; family Iridaceae; genus Iris; species Iris pallida. The sequence continues at coordinate 5,775,195 of JANAVB010037020.1, forward strand.
TATTTGCATAAGTCCAGGATAACTTGGGACTCACAATAGCAAGTCGTAGGAGTTGATTGGCCGTTCAAGATGATTTGTTTGTGTACTGTACCAACTCTGTTGCCTGACTGAGATAATCAGAATGTCAGGACATGACGGGCCAACTTCTGTCCTTGTTTGGTTGGGAGGTTGGTTCGAAGTGTCGTGATGTTATATGAATCCTATTAGAAAGCAGAGATCTATTATTATATTCTCTTACTTACTGGTTTAATCCTTCATATCGTGCTCCCTTGTGGTACTTGCTATTAGAGGTCTAACCTCTCTGGTTTTGCATGGCCAGATTTAGAGCCGGTTCCCGAGGACTCAACTTACTTCCACCTCCAAGATGGTCAATACTAGGGGAATGATCGCAGGAGGACTCGAGTGGGTTCCTTACTCTACCGCTTATTTTGTTATTTACTTTATACTTAGTCGTTTGGCATCGACATGTTAGTCGGATAGTCTTGCACTTGCTTTTACATAATTGTAATTAAGTCAGACTGCAGCTGATAACAATTGTGTATATGTTACTATACCATCTGGCTATATTTTATATAGCCAGATCTCAAGAACATTTTGACTAAGCGTTTGGGATGCCTTACTGCTTTATCTTACATGTTCTCTATTTTTTTGCTTCTTGTTTGAATGATTGAGACAATAGATGTGAAGTGACCATAGTAAGACTTTCATGTAGTATGCACCCCCTCGTCTGGTTAGACAGCATTGATCGTATTATACGGAATTCATCTACCCGTAATACGTAGCTGGCTGAGTTATTCCCCCGCTCTCCAGTATTCTGGTTCTGGGGCGTGACAAGGTTTTAGTGGTGGCCCATGCAGGTCTGATTTCAGACTTGTGAGGTGTTTTGATTTATAGGATGTCTCAATCACACGTGTTCCCCCCTTGTTCTCATGATTCGTTATTCTCAACCCTTGCTTGACATTCCGGTATCCTTTGACTTCATTGATCCTTCATGTCCGGTTGTTTGATTATTCTCTTGTCCCTTTTCTTAGGGGCACTTCGTCCGCATCGGTCAGAGCTGGACGACAACAAGGGCAACATGGGCAACCTGACCAGGTTGGTCAGCAACAAGGGCCAGTCTCACCTCAGGAGACTATCCAAGAAAAAGTGATAGTGGAAGCAGCAGCTGGGTCGCAGTATCCGGATGTTCCACCACCACCAACAGTTCCACCTACCCAAGTGGACATACCAGCCCTTCTGGAGATCATGAAAGGAATGATGGCTACTCAGCAACACCAGATATTGGCCCAGCAGCGTATGCACACTCAGCTACAAAAGCAGAATGTGTTGCTCAACCAAAGGTTGCAGACGGCTTTGGAAAGAGGAGTGAGGATTGATTCAGGAGCATCAGCCAGGTTTTGTAAGTACAACCCCTGCCGTTTCGAGGGCACAGAGGATGCCATCTCAGCAGATGCATGGCTTAAGGATATTGAGGCTATTCTGACAGTAGCTAAGGTACCGGTAGAAGAACGTGTGGATCTAGTGAAGTTATTACTTCAGGATCTCGTACGTGATTGGTGGGAATCAGAGAAAGTGGACATCAGACGTCCTGTGGCTTGGGACGATTTCACTGCAAGATTCAAGACCAAGTACTATGGAGTTGTGGCACGGTTTGAGCTACAACAGAAGTTTATCAACCTCAGGCAGGCCGGCAAGACTGTAGATGCTTATGCAGCAAAGTTCTGCAGATTGAGTAGATTCGCCCCAGAGATGGTAGCAACAGAGAGCCAGAGGGCCATGAGGTTTCAGCAAGGGTTTCATCTTGAACTCTTGCAATTGATAGAGGGGCACAATTACCAAACTTTTGACGAAGTATTGACGGCAACTCGAATGCATAAGATCACCATTCAGAGGCTTGCGACAAGGACTGGGGGTCAGAAGAGATCCCACAGTCAGATTGAAGGAGGAGGGGGAGCAGCGCCCCGAACAACAGCACCATCTACTGGCATTCGTATCCACGATGTGGCGATACGAGGACCAGCACCACCACCCAGGCAGCAGCAACAGAACAGCAGAAGAACCAGCAACCCCCGGCGGGCTGCACTTATTGTGGAAAGATGGGGCACACTAGAGATGTGTGTCGGACATTGAATGGACTGTGTCTGATATGTGGAAATCCAGACCATCGGGTTACCATATGTCCCATGAATTCGAGGTCAGGAGGACCAGGGCAACAGTTTCCTGCTCTGCCAGCACCAGGGGCAGGCCAGTATCAAGGACCAGCGGTGGCAGTAAGGCCGTTGGCACAGCGTCCATTTATGCCGCAGGCTTAAATGTTTCGGCAGCAGGGGCCGCCGATGCAGTAACACCAGCACAGACCACCCCAGCATCATCAAGGAAGGGGCCAGCAACAGCATCAGGCTAGGCCGCAGCATAAAAACCAGCAAAGAGGTCGAGGGCAAGCATTCACTCTATCCTTGGAGGAGGCATTGGCATCGGGAGATGTTGTGGCAGGTAACATTCTCGTCGCCTCATATCCCGCAATAGCATTGTTTGATTCGGGAGCATCACACTCATTTATATCTACACAATTTACGATACGACTAGGAATGGAGTTCGAAGCATTGCCAGGGAGGTTGAATATACTCACTGGTAATAGGCTCGTAGGAGTTAGTAGAGTTATTTTAGCCTATAGCGTTGTAGTTTGCGGGCATTCTTTACCCGCCCGGTTGATAGAATTTCCTATTAGAAATTTTGACGTTATCTTAGGCATGGACTGGCTGAAAGACAGTCATGCGACAATAGATTGTCGTAGAGGGAGTGTATCTTTTGATATTCCAGGCATGAAGCAGTTCACCTTAGTCAGATCAGGGACAACTCAACAAGAGCAGGGAGTAATAACGGCAATGGAAGAAGTTCAGATTCCGATGGTAGTTGAAGAGTTTCTAGACGTATTTCCTGAAGAACTTCCAGGTCTACCACCGGTTAGGGATATTGAGTTCAGTATAGAATTGGCACCAGGAACTAAACCGATATCAGATCGAGTTTACAGAATGGCGGATTCAGAGCAGGCCAAGGTATATCAGCATATAGAGGAACTGAAGGAGAAAAAGTTCATCCAAGCTTGCGTGTCACCATGGGCAGCACCAGTGGTACTTGTGGGAAAGAAGGATGGGTCATCCAGATTGTGCATTGACTACAGGAAGCTTAACACGGCAACAGTGAAGAACAAGTACCCATTACCCAGGATCGACGACTTATTTGATCAGTTGAGCAAAGCTAGAGTTTTCTCTAAGATAGATCTTCGTTCAGGGTACCATCAGGTGAGGGTTCGAAAGAAGGATATTCCCAAGACAGCATTCAGGTCGAAGTATGGGCATTATGAATTCTTAGTAATATCGTTTGGTTTGACCAATGCTCCAGCAATATTCATGGATTTGATGAATCGCATCTTTATGCCATACTTAGACCAGTTTGTCGTGGTATTTCTCGACGACATTCTCATATACTCTGCTAGTGAAGAGGAACATGAAGACCACCTCAGGAAAGTGTTACAGGTTCTGAGAGAGAACCAGTTGTATGCCAAGCTCAGCAAGTGTGAGTTTTTGTCGGATCATATTTTATTTTTGGGTCACATCATATCAGGAGCTGGAGTAGCAGTAGATCCCAAGAATATAGAAGCAGTAGAAAGTTGGCCAGTACCCAAGACCGTAGCAGATGTGCAGAGTTTCTTGGAATTAGCAGGATATTACAGAAGGTTTGTGTCAGACTTTGCAAGGCTTTCAGCACCCATGACCCGCTTGACCCGGAAGGATGTACCATTCATTTGGTCGACAGAATGTCAGGCATCATTCGAGAATTTGAAGCAGAAGTTGATATCAGCACCTATTCTTACATTGCCAGTTGGACCCGGAGGTTTTACAGTATATTGTGATGCGTCAGGTAAAGGACTTGGATGTGTCCTTATGCAGCATGGAAAGGTGATAGCATATGCATCTAGGCAGCTTCGGGACCACGAGAAAAATTACCCAACTCATGATTTGGAGTTAGCAGTAGTAGTATTTGCTCTGAAGCTATGGAGACATTACTTATATAGTGACCGAGTGGACATGTACACAGACCATAAAAGTCTGAAGTACATCTTTACTCAGAAGGAACTAAACATGAGGCAGAGAAGATGGCTGGAGTTGATCAAGGGTTATGACGTAGAGCTTCAGTATCATCCAGGCAAGACTAATGTAGTAGCAGACGCTCTTAGCAGGAGAGGCAGCGCATTTATGTTGACAACACAGAGTCATATCTTAGAAGACCTTCAGGAGATGGGCATCGAAGTTGTACTTTCTAGTAATGTAGGAGTTCTAACAAGTTTGCAAGTTCAATCCGACTTGGTAGGCAGGATCAAGGCAGCTCAGGCACAAGACCCAAGGATTCAGAAGCTTAGGGCAGAATGTGAGTCAGGACTCAGGAAGGAGATAAGAATTCATGAAGATGGTACACTTAGGTTTGTATCACGTCTATGTGTGTCTAGTGGAGATATCAGACAGGAGGTTATGACAGAAGCTCACAGTTCTCAGTATTCTATTCATCCTGGAGGGACCAAGATGTACCAAGATATCAAGCAGTATTTCTGGTGGAATGGGAAGAAGAGGAAGATAGCTAGATTTGTTTCCCGTTGCTTGGTATGTCAGCAAGTGAAGGCAGAACAGCAGAGGCCAGCTGGGTTATTGCAACCGCTTCCTATTCCGGAATGGAAATGGAAGCATATTACAATGGACTTTGTGACCGGTTTACCGAGATCACCAAGTGGTAAGGACGCTATTTGGGTAATAGTGGACCGACTTACGAAGGTAGCACACTTCTTCCTTTCAGAGTAGGGCAATCTACAGAAAAGTTGGCAGAGTTGTATATGCAACAGATAGTCAGGCAGCATGGAGTCCCTGTCAGTATTGTGTCGGATCGAGATACCCGTTTTACATCACACTTCTGGAAGAGCTTAGATCATAGTCTGGGTACCAAGTTAAGATTTCGCACGGCTTACCATCCGCAGACGGATGGGCAATCAGAAAGAACGATTCAGACTTTAGAAGACATGTTGCGAGCTTGCACTCTAGATTTTGGAGGGTCTTGGGAGAGTCACCTGCACTTAGTCGAGTTCTCATACAACAACAGTTATCAAGCCAGTATCCAGATGGCGCCATTCGAAGCACTATATGGTAAGAAGTGCAGGTCGCCACTTGCATGGGATGATATCGGGGAGAGGAAGATGTTAGGCCCAGAAATGATTATTCAGACGGTTGAAGTGGTTAAGGGAATTAGAGAGCGACTTCGAGTTGCGCAGGACCGGCATCGTCATTGGACGGACCAGCATCGTAGGCCGTTAGAGTTCTCTGTTGGGGACCACGTATTCTTGCGAATCTTACCTACTCGTGGGGTCATTAGATTTGGCGTTCGCGGGAAATTGAGTCCGCGGTACGTGGGCCCATTTGTTATCCTTGATCAGATAGGCGATGTTGCTTATCGTTTATCCCTCCCACCTTCGTTACGAGAGGTGCATGACGTGTTTCATGTATCTCAATTACGTAGGTATGTATCAGACCCAAGCCATATCCTCGATCATTCTGAGCTGGTTGTTGGTACCAACCTGTCTTACGAGGAACAGCCTGTGTCCATTTTGGACCGAAGAGAGAAGATACTTAAGAACCGAACAATTAGTCTTGTCCGTGTTGCTTGGGGTCATCACTCCTTGGGAGAGTCAACGTGGGAACGTGAGGATGATATCCGATCACGGTATCCACACCTATTTGACTCATAAGGTATATCTCTTTCTGTATACCTTGATTGTCCTGATTTTTCATGCTTATCACCTTATGGGTAGAGCTACTTGATATCGTAGAATAATGAATTTACATATATCGTACTTGCTTTTGATATGGTAAAAATGATTGCTTGCTCACTAGAATTGCTTGTATTGGTTTAGCTCCGATATTTCTACCTGCTTGGATTTGAAATTCCGAGGACGGAATTTTTCTAAGGTGGATAGAGATGTCACTCCCCGTTCCCAGAATGCATATTTTTATACATGTACAACTCGTATATATTTATTTAGTATTTATCATGTATCATCCTGTATTTAAATTCCTTTAATTTTATGTTAATTAATTATCTGCATTTTATTTTCTGCAATTTTATTCCTGTATTTTATTTCTGCATTTTATTCTCTGCTTTAGTCTTATGTGGTTCGGCCTAGGTTGGTTTTCTCGGGTTTATGGTGGTTCAATGAACCGAACCCCACCTACCACCCTCCTTCCTATTTAAGCCCCCATCTCCATCTCTCTCCTCATAATTCTCCTTCACCATTACTTCTTCTTCTTCCTCACCACTCTCTTCCACCAACCAACAGCAGGCAAGTACATCTTGCTTCTTGCTTCCCACTTGGAGAACCATTTTTATGGTTCATTTGTCTTCCTCTCATGATCCTGAGAGAGTTTAGTACTTAGCATTTTTGATTTCTTTGGCTTGTTTCTTCTAGATCTAAGTTGTTGTATTCTCGGTTGTTCATGGGTTTTGATCCCCAACCTGGCGTGTATTCTCGGTTGCCCATGGGTTCTGAACCATGGGAACTTCATTTCTGGCTTGGAACGAAGGTTCAGTCACGCACACGTTCTTACGTGCCAGCGTGAATTTCTAGTCACGCACACGTCTTTACGTGCTTGCATGAATTTTCAGTCACGCACACGTCTTTACGTGCCTGCGTGAATTTTTTGTCACGCACACGTCTTTACGTGTCTGTGTGAATTTTCAGTCACGCTCACGTTCTTACGTGCCAGCATGAATTTTTAGTCACGCTCACGTCTTTACGTGCGTACGTGAATTTTTAGTCACGCACACGTCTTTACGTGTTAGCGTAAATTTTGAGTCACGTACATGTTCTTGCGTGTCAGCGTGACATTTTAGTTACGCACACGTCTTTACGTGCGTGCGTGGATTTCTTATCATTTTCCACGCGCACTTTCTACGCTCACTTTTCACGCTCACGCTGTGCGTACGTGAGTTACTTTTCACGCTCACGTTATGTGTGCGTGAATTATCCTTCACGATCACGCTGTGCGTGCCAACGTGAACCACTTTTCACGCTCACGCTGTTTATACGGTCACTGTTGCTAGACTTAGCATAGACTTGTTGGCGTGACTTATTGGCCTTAGCATAGACTTGTTGGCGTGACTTCCTGACCTGGGTGTTTCTATTTGTTCTATAAGTTATTCATTTAATGGTGGCATGATAGTTCCCCTATTATATCCTTATGCTTTTTGCATGAACTCGATAATCTTGGCATGTTAATATTTTTAATATATATGGTTATGTAGAACGTGCCCTGTGTCTTGTTTGGTTTATGGATACCCAGTGAGACTGGAACTTAACCTTGAGAGTTATAGACTCGACCCCATTTAATACTAATTGACTTTTATGCCTTGTCACCATTAATAATAATGGTTATCTTGACTAAAATTGATCATGCGTTCCTGGTTGGAACTAAAAGACTGGCTAGTCGTCTTATTGAATTGAATGAATGAGACACGTTCATGTAATGAACTATTGTAATCGATTAGCCGATCTCAAATATTGACGTATAGGCACATGCAGGCTTCAATCTATTTATTTATTTATTTAATTATTTTTCTACAAAGCAGTATGTGTACTTTATGGTCAAGGCATGATTACTCCGTGGTTAGATTTGATCGTTACATTACGCTATGTAAGACCTACAACCTAGCCGCACGGGTATCGTTGTAGAGTTGCGCATATCGTACCCCGTACGAAAGTACTCATTTGAATGACCATGATCCACGGCATAGGATTTCACTCAACGTAGGGACTATTAAGTTAAATAAAAATAATGATTGCATGGAGAGAATGGATCCCCGAGTTCTTACATGGCAGCCCTCTTGGGGCTAGTAGTGCCCGACAGGCCGGCTGGTTCCCACAGATACTATAAACCTGCCACACGGGCAGGGAGCGGTATCTGCTTATATTATTATTGTATATTGTATATTGATGACGGGCGTCCCACTGGGACTCGTCTAATTCATGATTGGCGTAATTGATTGACAGGATAGACTAGCCTTGCTCGTACATAGTAAGAACTGAGGAATCCCTATTTGCATAAGTCCAGGATAACTTGGGACTCACAATAGCAAGCCGTAGGAGTTGATTGGCCGTTCAAGATGATTTGTTTGTGTACTGTACCTACTCTGTTGCCTAACTGAGATAATCAGAATGTCAGGACATGACGGGCCAACTTCTGTCCTTGTTTGGTTGGGAGGTTGGTTCGAAGTGTCGTGATGTTATGTGAATCCTAGTGGAAAGCAGAGATCTATTATTATATTCTCTTACTTACTGGTTTAATCCTTCATATCGTGCTCCCTTGTGGTACTTGCTATTAGAGGTCTAACCTCTCTGGTTTTGTATGGCCAGATTTAGAGCCGGTTCCCGAGGACTCAACTTACTTCTACCTCCAAGATGGTCAATACTAGGGGAATGATCGCAGGAGGACTCGAGTGGGTTTCTTACTCCACCGCTCGTTTTGTTATTTACTTTATACTTAGCCGTTTGGCACCGACATGTTAGTCGGATAGTCTTGCACTTGCTTTTACATAATTGTAATTAAGTCAGACTGCAGCTGATAACAATTGTGTATACGTTACTATACCATCTGGCTATGTTTTGTAAAGCCAGATCTCAAGAACATTTTGACTAAGCGTTTGGGATGCCTTACTGCTTTATCTTACATGTTCTCTATTTTTTTGCTTCTTGTTTGAATGATTGAGACAATAGATGTGAAGTGACCATAGTAAGACTTTCATGTAGTATGCACCCCTTCGTCTGGTTAGACAGCATTGATCGTATTATACGGTATTCATCTACCCGTAATACGTAGCTGGCTGAGTCATTCCCCCGCTCTCCAGTATTCTGGTTCTGGGGCGTGACAATATATCTATTGAAGGTAAATGACATTAATATCCTTCAATGATATAAACTTATCTAAATCTATTCTACTATATAATAGGAAAACTTAGTTGGTGAAACTTTTGAATTCCGAAAATACCCTTACATACTTTCTACTATATAATAGGAAAACTTAGTTGGTGAAACTTTTGAATTCCAAAAATACCCTTACATACTGATACTAATTAAAAATAGTTCATTAATTTTAATAAGGACAACTTAGTAATTAGGAAGACTACCCTTTGGTCTTCCTAAAGAGTCTTCCTAAACTAATTAAAAAATGTTAAAATACGTGCAAGGCACGTGCACATATGCTAGTATCTATAAAGCAGCTATATAATCCAAATACCCCTGGTATTTGGATTATATAATAGTATAGATTATACATAGGAAAAAAAAGGACCGTTTTATTTTGAATGTAAGTTTCCTTCTAAATTGTAACCAACTAATTACGTTTATATGTTAACGTTTGCTTCATATCGATAGTTGGCAATTAAATAGATAATCTTATGTTGACAAACCTTAGACTATATATGAAAAAAAAGTGAACATTTTATTTTGAATTTAAGTTTGCTTGAAACCTATTGTTTCTTAAATTATAACCAACTAATTATGTTTATATGCTAAAATTTACTTCATATCCGTAGTTAGCAAAGAAAACATGATATGATTAAGTTGACAAACCATAGACTATATAGAAAAAAAGGACCATTTCACTTTGAATTTAAGTTTCTTGTCAATGGACCACTTTACTACCATATATGCTAATAATTTAAATGGTATCAATTAATTTTTATAAATGAATTTAATTATCATATACTAAAAATGACCAATGACGTGATTTGAATAACTACCATATACTAATAATTTGAATTGCTATCAATTAATTTTTATAAATAGATTTAATTGTAATATACTAAAAATAACCGTCTTTAAATAAGTACCATATATGCTAATAATTTGAATGACTATCAATTATTATTTTCAACGAGTTTTATTGTTATCTACTAAAAATAACCAATGATATGATTTGAATGTTAAACGAATTTAATTGCCCAAAGTTTAATTCTTATAGTAAACGAATTTGAATATTAAACAAATATATATATATATATATATATAATATATATATATATATATATATATATATTTTATATATATATATATATATATATATTTTATATATATTATATATATATATATATTTCTTTTGTTTATTTTTTTATATGGTTTGAACCGGGTTTGGACCATGTTTGAACCGGACCGGGTCGGGCCGGGTCGATCGAACTTAGTAGGCTAAACCGGTTCGGACCGGCTTCTCAATCGGGTCGAGCCAGGCCGGACTTTCGGGCCAAAAAATCAAACCCAGTCCGGACCGCTGAAGTGGTGGGGCCGAATCGGGCCGGTCCATTGACCGGGTCCAAGCCGGCCCAGACCGGATTTGACCGGGCCGGTCCGTTGACCCGATCCGGGCCGGCCCAGACCGGCTTTGACGGGCCGGGCCGGGCCGGGCCGCCCGGCCCATCTCCCACCTTGATCTTATACTAGTAGAGAAAATAGATGATTCAACACCTTGTTAGGCCTGAGTTCAACAATATTTAAGAATGTATGGCCTTTTGCGAGATTGTTTTGTTTTGGTAGTAAGAAATATAAATAAACAAAACAAATTGGCTTGTGAATTTCTAGTTTATGCTGCTCCTGGATTAATTGCCAGTTTTTTTTTGTCATCCTGGAGGTCAATATTTGCATACAATTTAAAGAGAAAAGATTATGTGAGGCTCATCTAGCCAGCACAAAAATAACAATACACCATTTGGTACATAATATTACACTCGAGCTCATTTCATTTTGACAAATTCGTCGAGACCATTAGATTGTAATGCATTAAGCAAATTAAAATTAAGCAGTTATTATGATTGTTAATGAAATTTACATAAATAGGTTAAGAAGGATAGTGGGGGAAAAACAAAAAATAAATGTCCATGTCTAAGCTCTATAATTTGACATGTGAGAACTTAAACTCTAAACAGATCTAAAATTCAGAATCTAAATACTAATTAGCCGTAAAATCAACTATTTGTCACCTCCGCGATCATTTCCACCCACATATATGGCAAATAAAATTTATTTGATTTTCAGCATTTGTCATCCATACAAAAATGGATGAAAATGACAAACATCAACACTTATATATGAGAATGCTATTTGACCTTTGTCACTTGAAATGGAGCATTTTTTTATTTTAAATATGAACAAAAGTACCACTACATTTAAATAAAAATATTTCCAAGTTGTGAATTGTAGACTTCTTTTATACCTGAAAATATTTTGGTATTTATAATGTATTACCACCGCTAGTGTTGGAATCCAGTCTAGATTTGGTAATAACATACTTGTGGAATCCAAATCTTATTAAATATTTGATTTGATTAGATTTGGATGTCCGTAATTGGTGTTGTGCTATTTTAGATATAATAGGATTCTTAGTTTAGGAAATCCTATTATGATCTAAAATAGGATAATTGATGGGTTATTTTAGATGTCATAGGATTCTTATTTGAGGGCTTCCTAATTAAGAAATCATATTATGACCTAAAATTGGAATTTCTCATCCTATATCTATGGGGTGAGGGTGGAGGCAAAAAGAATAAGCACAAAGCACAAAAGTGGAGATTCGGAGTGCTTGTCCACAAGAAAATCTAAGAGAAAGTCCATACTCTGCTTTTAAGACTTCCCCATCCAAGACAGAAGAAAGAAGAAGATCTATTCGAAGAGTTGTCAACTTCGGTTAGGAAGATTGCTACGGGTTGGTGAGTGGTCTCAATTGTAATTTTCTGTTTTTCTTCTTGAGAGTGGTGAGGGGGTTGAACCTATTAGGGCAAAGGGTTCAACGTGAGTTCTGTCAATCTTCTAATTTTATCTGAATTATTAAAAGTTGGGTTTTGTCCAGGTGACGTACGTCACCGCCATATACTTGTCTTCATCTTGTGCTTGGTACTGTCCGTTAGACCAGGATTGATTTTGGTTAGGTGGGTTAGCAAACGCTTCAGCACGTGCCCAACAATTGCTGTCAGATCTTTGGAGGTTCTGGCAACCATGTCTACAGAGCAGATGAACACTCGTATGATCACCCTCTGTCGTTCCCCAGAACCAGAATACTAGAGAGCAGGGACAGACACAGCCAGCTACGTACATTGAAGTGAATCCCACCGCGTAATACGGTCACGGCTGTCTAGATGCATGAGGGTTTAACTACAAGCCAACAGTCACTTATGGTCAAGAACAAGCCTACTGTCTCAATCTCAAGCAAGCAAGTAAATGTAACAAGATGGTAGATCGTCAGACATACAAAGTAAGACATCCCATACATTACATATTCAGATGATCATGAAGCTAGTCATACAAAATGCGAAGACTAGCAAGAGTTAAGTCATACACGATCAACCCTAGGATTTGTCAAATCATGTTACAGCCATTAGGTAGACAGGAATATAAATTTAACACGAGCTAACACTTGCTCGGCGGCTAAATACATCAAAAGAATAATTTACAATAGAGTGAGAGCAAAATAAAATCCACTCGTTGCCAGGGTTGCGTCTAGTGTTCACCATAAGGCTGGAAGGCTGGAAGATCCTCGGGTACTACTCTGAAATCTGGCCATACAAAACCAGCTGGGTTAGACCCCAGAAAGAGCAAGTGCCACAAGAGAGGCTTCACTTAAGAACTAAAACCCGCATATTAGCACATAAAGACATAATGATAACGAAAGACATGAATTAAAGGAAACATGGTGACAAACGATAAGATAACTACATGACTATTCCAGTAACCAAGTTACAACCCGTAAACCAAACAAGGACCGGGGTTGTAACCCTTCACCTGAACAGAACTTAGTCTCTAACCAATTATCAATAAATTAAAGTATAACAGTAACGTACTGAAGTAACCAGGCACTGGCCTTGCCTAGGCAAGACTAGACTAGACTCCATCCATCAATCACGGCCAAGCAATGAGTACGACTTGATACTTTAACTAACTAGGGTTATCACAATCCTAGTTACTACAAGATGCATCGAGATGTTCCAACAGCCACATGCCCTGCAGACTTAATCCAGGTTATCCAATCGCAAGTTGAGATAGTTGGATTATGTGACTTGGGGTGCAACACATGACAGTGTGCTGGAAATGTGCCCTACTCGACGGCAGGCTACAAGTCCAATTAGAGCGCCCAGATAACGGGACTGTCTGTAGCTCGGAAATCTCTTCATGGACTACTTGATCAATTTAGTCATTATCCTAGTTAGATTCAGTACGAATTCCTGACCGTGGAAATCAGGAATTCATGTCCTATACATGATGCAAGACGAGACATGTAGCTTGTACCGATACAATCAAGAGAAATCATCCATAGTGTCAAGACAAAAGTTACATGTTACTTGTCAAGATTACATATCATGTTATGTTACTTATCAAGATTACTTGTCAAGAGTATGCCACAACAGACCACCATCAAGAATTATCATGTCAAGTTACTTGTCAAAAGTGCCCCACGATGGGTCACTATCAAGAGTTATCATGTAAAGTTACAATGTCATGTCGTGTTCATGTAAGTGCGCCACGACGGGCCACTATCAAGAAGTTGTTAGAGAGTGTACGTGCCATACCAAGATCATGTTTAAAGCTCAGAGTACATGTACAACATGGAAAATAACTTTATAGGACTAGTCAAGTAAAGAGTACAAACAAAGTCACAATTCACACTAAGGACCATAGGGTGTCATGAAGAGCATGCACCCCAAAATAAATGTGCTAAGAGTGGCATACGCCTAAGGCTATGCGCCTAAGGGCATACGTCCACATGTATGCGCCCACATGAGTGAGACTGGGTGCATAGTCTATGCGCCCACATACATGCGCCCACATGAGTGAGGCAGGGCACATAGGAAGCTGTCAGGAGCCATTTATACTGGCTATGTCGGCGCATAACAAGGGCTATGCGCCCACAGCAAAGGGACACTATGCCTTAGCATATACTTGAAGTTATGCACATAAGCAAGTAAGAAGTCATGGGCACATAATAAGGCAGTACGCCCACACTGTTGAAGGCAGGGAGCTTGAGCGCATATATAGGGCTATGCGCCCAAGACTAAAGTCCCTGTGGGTGCATGAAATGCCATGCGCCCACACTGTTCTTCTTCTCCAACCCGAGAAGAAGAACCATGGAACCCATGAACTCCCAAGGTCCATAAATCACTCAAAATAAATCGAAATTTGGGTTTTTAAAGGTCCATTTTGGGTAAAATTAATTTCTCTATGACATAGAACAATCAAAAATTGAAAACAAAGAAGTTTGAGAGATCAAAACCAAAAAAAACTAAAATTTGAGAAAACTTAGATGTACAAGTTTTAATTCACCAAAACCAAAAATGCTAAGTAGTACTAAAGAGTCTTAGAAGCTTGTAGGGAAGACAATAGAACAATAAAAATGGAGTTCCTCCATGAAGCAAGTTGCACTTGCCTAAGGTGGTTGGAGAGAATTTAATGGAGAAGGGAAATAAATGAAAGAGTAATGAGGAAAGAGAGAGTGGAGTTGGGTTATAAAGGGGGGTTTATCATGATGAACCACTCACCTAAACCAAGCCAAAATAAACCAAGCCGAGCTAAACCAAGACCACACCAAGCTAAGCTATGCTAGACAAATCAAAATATGGGTCGGGAGTCCGTACACGTATACTGAAAATATGTATAACAAAAAACGGGAGTGACAACTCTACCCACCTTAAAAGAATTTCATCCTCAAAATTTAATCAAGAGGCTAGAGATATCGGGGCAAGCTATACTAATCATGAGCAATTTATGACTAGCAGTTAATCAAGCAATCATTCATACAAGCATGAAAATAAAATATAAGGCATAAGGAAGACATTATACCTTATGAGTCAAATGGGTGTGGATATCGCAATCGGATATCATCCTCACGCTCCCACGTTGACTCACCCAAAGAGTGATGACCCCAAGCAACACGGATTAAACTAATAGTCTTGTTCTTGAGTATCTTCTCTCTCCGGTCCAATATGGATACGGGTCTTTTCTCATATGAAAGGTTGGTACCAACAACAAATTCTGAATGATCAAGGACATGACTCGAATCCGGGATATACCATCGTAATTGGGATACATAGAAGACATCATGTACCTTAAGTAACGACGGCGGAAGAGCGAGACGATATGACACATCACCTACTCGCTCTAGAATGTCGAACTGCCCTATATACCTAGGACTAAGCTTTCCCCGTACGCCAAAAGAAATGACATCATGGGTAGGCGAGATACTAAGGAATACGTGATCGCCGATAGAAAATTCAAGGGAACGCCGATGAGAATCGACCTAATGACGTTGGCGATCTTGTGCAACTCGAAGATGATCCCTGACTTACCTGACCACCTCGATAGTCTGCGTAATCATCTTGGGACCAAGCATCCGTCTCTCACCTATATCATCCTATGCTAACGGGAATTTGCACTTCCTGCCGTACAAGGCTTCAAAGGGCGCCATCTGGATACTGGCCTGGAAACTGTTGTTATAGGAGAACTCCATAAAATGTAGGTGATTTTTCCACGAACCACCAAAGTCGAGTGTATATAACCGCAACATATCTTCAAGAGTCTGGGTCGTGCGTTCTTACTGACCATCTGTCTGCGGATGATAAGCTGAATTGAACTTGAGACGAGTCCCCAAGCTTCCTTGAAGACTCCGCCAAAAGTGCGATATAAATCTCGAATCTCTGTCGGATATAATACTGACTGGTACTCCGTGCAATCTG
Source organism: Iris pallida (assembly GCA_029216955.1). NCBI lineage: Eukaryota > Viridiplantae > Streptophyta > Magnoliopsida > Asparagales > Iridaceae > Iris > Iris pallida. The sequence goes on from JANAVB010037020.1 coordinate 5,791,002, forward strand.
ACTATCTGCCTGAGGTACATCTCTATAAGCTGATCCGGCGATTGCCCAATTCTGGAAGGAAAAAAATGAGCGACCTTGGTGAGTCTGTCAACTATAACCCAGATAGCAACTCTTCCAGTTGGGGATTTAGGTAACCTAGTTACAAAATCCATGGTAATGTGCTCCCACTTCCATTCTGGGATCGGTAAAGGTTGAAGAAGTCCAGTCGGTCTCTGATGTTCAGCCTTAATTTGTTGGCAAACTAAACAATGAGTGGCAAACTCATGCCGTTCCACCAAAAACGCTGTCGGATATCATGATACAACTTCATACCGTCGGGATGAATCAAATACTACGAATTGTGAGCCTTTACCATGATTTTTTGCTTGATATCACTACTAGATACACAAAGACGCCTTCCATGTCAAAGTGCATCGTCCTCATGAATACACAACTCTGCTCTCTGTCCTGCTACACATTCTGCCCTAAGCCGTTGAAGCTTAGAATCCGCTGACTAAGCTAACTTAATTATTTCAACTATACTGGACTGAACTTGCATACTGGCCATCAATGCCACATTGGCGGGAAGAATAACCTCAATACCCATCTTCTGAAGATCTGCTAATAATTCTGGCTGTGCTGTTAGAAAATAAACTCCTGCCCTTCTGCTCAATGCATCTGCAACAACGTTGGCCTTTCTAGGATGATACTGCAGGTTGATGTCGTAATCCACAAGTAGCTCTAGCCATCTTCTCTGACGCATAATAAGATCCTTCTGGGTAAACACATACTTAAGACTCTTGTGGTCGGTAAAAATCTCCATCCGATCTCCATATAAATAATGCCTCCAAAGTTTAAGTGTGAAAACCACCGCTGCTAACTCCAAGTTGTGGGTTGGATAATTTCTCTCATGACCACGAAGCTGACGTAACGCATAAGCTACTACCTTACCATGCTGCATCCCAATCCCTTGTCGAAAGTATCATAATAAACTGAAAATCCTCCAATCCCATCTAGAAGCGTGAGAATGGGTGTCGTCATCAATCCTTGCTTCAACTTCTCAAATAAACTCTGACACTCTGCTGTCCAAGCAAACTGCACATCCTAGCGGGTCAACTGCGACAGTGGTGCTGAAATTCGAACAAAGTCTGATACAAATTGCTGGTAATAGCCAGCCAATCCTAGGAAACTTCGAACTTCTGCGACGGTACTGGGAACTGGCCATGTCTCTATAGCCACTATCTTTTGGGGATCCTCTTCCACTCCATCTCAGGTGATGATGTGACCCAACTACGAGAAACGATCCAGCCAAAACTCGTACTTACTGAACTTCACGTACAACTCGTGCTAACTGGGAATCTGAAGAACTATACGAAGATGCTGCTCATGCTCTGCCTCATTCTTGCTATAGACTAATATGGCATCTATAAACACTATCACAAACTGGTCCAAATAGGGCATGAAGATACGATTCATGAGGTCCATAAATACGGCTGGCGCATTGGTTGCTCCAAATGGAATAACAAGGAACTCCCAATGTCCATATCTGGATCTGAACGCTGTCTTCAGGATGTCTTGCTCTCTGACTCTGATCTGATGGTACCCTGACCGTAAGTCAATCTTCGAGAATACTGTCGCTCCTCTGAGTTGATCAAATAAATCATCTATCCTTGGTAGAGGATATATATTCTTGATTGTTACAGAGTTCAAGGTACGATAATCAACATATAATCTTGACGTACCATCCTTCTTTTTTACAAGAAGTATCGGGGCTACCCAAGGTGATCCACTAGCACGAATGAATCCCTTGGTTCTAAGTTCTTCAATCATCTTGTACAAGATCTCTAACTCTGAAGGTGCCATCCTGTAGACTCCACCTGACACTGGTGCCGTCCCTGGAAGCAAATTAATGGTGAACTCTATCTCCCTCTCCGGGGGCATACCTGGAAGCTCTTCGAGAAATATATCAGGAAATTCTTCTGCTACTTTGGAAAACTGAACTACCACTACTACTGCCATCCGTAATACTAGTGGAGAAGGTTCTACTTCACCTCTGAAAAATAGAAACTCCGATTCGCCGGGAATACCAAAAATAATCCTGCAAATATGGCAGCCTATTCTTGTGTATTGATCCTTCAACCAATCCATTCTTAGGACTACATCATAGTCGGCCATCAAAAATTCTATCAATCTAGCGGAAAAATCTTTACCGCTAACTACGATTCGACATGAGGAATAGACTCTATCTACTCCCATAAGACCGTCACCAGTAAGTATATAGAGCCTTACTGATAATGATTCAGGCTCCAGTCCTATCCGTGTTGTGAATTGTACAGACATAAATGAATACGATGCACATGAATCAAATAATACTGATGCTAAAAAAGAGTTGACGAGAATCGTACCTGCCACCACCTCACCTTATGCCAATTCTTCTGCTACGGTCAGAGCCATAGCCTGACCTTGTCCTCTTAGTGCTGGTCCCCTCTGCTGGAAACCTCTCTGCCAGTTCTGAATCTGAGCTTGGGCATACTGCCGAGCCTGAGGCGGCAATGGCGTCGAAGGCTGGTACTGTTGTTGTACTGGTGCTGGACCCCTAACCGATGAACTGGTTAGGTTTGATGATGATGAACTGGCTCTATTCGGAAAGGACCCTATCTTATGGTCTGGTGCCCCAAAAACCAAGTACAATCCCTGTGCTCTGCGACATTCTGATACTACATGTCCTGGCTTCCCACAATGAGAGAAGTCCATTGCGGAAGACTGCTTGTGCCTCTGCTGCTGAGGATACGTCGGCATCGAGTACTGAACCGACTAAACTGTGGTCGCCCTCCTAGGAGCTCCAATAGTCAAAGCCCTAGCTGCCGGGGCTGGTGCTAATGACTGGGACATCTGCCCATGAGACCTCTTCCGTCCTCCGCTTTTATCTACAATCCTCTGCAAAGTATACTCGTGCCTTTTTACTGCTTGCAAGATGGCATCAAACGTCTGGTGCTCAAACTGCTCTACTGATATAATAATCTCTAGGTGGAGCCCCTGCTGGAATCGCTGGGCTCGATCCAATTCGGTTGCCACCAAGGTGGAAGCAAACCGACTGAGTCTAGAAAACTCGGCCGTATATCTATCGACCGTTCTTTCCATCTGCTTAAGATTGGTAAATCTCGTCTGCAGATCATACCGACCTACTCTGTCGAAGTACTTGGTCTAGAACTTATTGTTGAATACTGCCCACAAAATAGGCATTGGTAATCCAACTACTAGCATCGCCCACCAGCTGCGGGCTAAGTCCAATAGCTGTAGGTGCACAATGGCTACCTTCTCTTCCTCAGGAATCCTAGCTGCCTCCAGGATAACTTCTATGTCCTGAAGCCACGCATCAGCAGCGATAGCATCTTCACTGCCGTCAAAGAAATGAGGGTTCAGACGCTTGAAGCTGTTGGCCGCGTTGTTCCCTTGGTAACCAACTCTGCCCATGGTATCTTGTATTGTCTGGTACAGGGCATCGCCCCGATGATCTTGAGATGCAAACAATTCCCTGATGAGTTCCACCAGGGTTCCATTGTCAGGCTTTGCAGGCTGGACTGGCTGAACTGGGGGCTCTGGATCCCCGAAATGTATAACTCGGGAGGCTGCTCCAGAGTGCTGGGCTTGGTCTCCAGGTTGCTGCTGGTTCATTGGAGGTGCTCCGCCTTACTGGTCGGTAGGACCAGGAACAATGCCGCTGAAGAAATGACATGGGGAACAATAAGGAATGACCATGATAGATCGAGGATATAAGCATGTGATTAGGTTAAGATTTCATAAAAAATAGAAGACACAAGTAGAGATCAAGGGCGAGTGCAGATTAAGACATCTATTCCGTAAAACCCTCACACATCTTGATTTACGAGACCTGCATAGGCCACCACTTAAACCGTGTCACGCCCCAGAACTAGAATACTAGAGAACGGAGGACAGACACAGCTAGCTACGTACATTAAAGTGAATCCTACCTCGCGATACGGTCACAGCTGTCTTGATGCATGAGGGTTAACTACAAGCCAACAGTCACTTATGGTCAAGAACAAACCTAGTGTATCAATCTCAAGCGAGCAAGTAAATGTAAGAAGATTGTAGATCATCATACATACAAAGTAAGGCGTCCCATACATTACATATTCAGATGATCATAAAGCTAGTCATACAAAATACGAAGACTAGCAAGAGTTTAAGTCATATACGATCAATCCTAGGATTTGTTAAATCATGTTACATCCCTTAGGCAGACAGGAATGTAAATTTAATACGAGTTGACACTTTCTCGGTGGCTAAACACCTCAAAAGAAAAATTTACAATAGAGTGGAAGAGAAAAATAAAACCCACTCGTTGCCAGGGTTGCGTCTAGTGTTCATCATCCGGCTGGAAGGCTGGAAGATCCTCGGGTGCTACTCCGAAATCTGGCCAAACAAAACCAGCTGGATCAGACCCCAGAAATAGCAAGTGCCACAAGGAAGGCTTCACTTAAGAACTAAAATCCACATATTAGCACATAAAGACATAATGATAACGAAAGACATGAATTAAAGAAAACATGGTGATAAACGATAAGATAACTAAAAGACTATTCCAGTAACCAAGTTACAACCCGTAAACCAAAAAAGGATCGGGGTTGTAACCCTTCACCTGAACAGAACTTAGTCTTTAACTATTTATTGATAAATAAAGTATAACAGTAACGTGCTGAAGTAACCAGGCATTGGCCTTGCCTAGGCAAGACTAGACTAGACTCCATCCATCAATTACGGCCAAGCAATGAGTACGACTTGATACTTTAACTAACTAGGGTTATCACAATCCTAGTTACTAAAAGATGCATCCAGATGTTCCAACAGCCACAAGCCCTGCAGACTTAATCCAAGTTATCCAATCGCAAGTTAAGAGAGTTGTATTAGGTGACTTGGGGGTGCAACACTTGACAATGTGCTGGAAATGTGCCCTACTCGATGGCAGTTTACAAGTCCAATTAGAGCGCCCAGATAACGAGACTATCTGTAGCTAGAAAATCTCTTCATAGACTACTTGATCAATCTAGTAATTATCCTAGTCAGATTCAGTATGAATCCCTGACCGTGTAAATCAGGAATTCATGTCCTAGACATGATATAAGACGAGACATGTAGCTTGTACCGATACAATCAAGAGAAATCATCTACGATTTCAAGACGAGAGTTACATGTTACTTGTCAAGATTATATGTCATATTATGTTACTTATCAAGATTACTTGTCAAGAGCGAGCCACAACGAACCACCATCAAGAATTATCATATCAAGTTACTTGTCAAAAGTGCACCACGACGAGTCACTATCAAGAGTTATCATGTAAAGTTACAATGGTATATCGTGTTTATGTAAGTGCGCCACGACGGAACACTATCAAGAAGTTGTTAGAGAGTGTACGTGCCATACCAAGATCGAATTTAAAGCACAGAGTACATGTGCAACATGGAAAATAACTTTATAGGACTAGTCAAGTAAAGAGTACAAACAAAGTCACAATTCACACTAAGGACCATAGGGTGTCATGAAGAGCATGCACCCAAAAATGAATGTGCTAAGAGTGGCATGCGCCCAAGGCTATGCGTCTAAGGGCATACGCTCACATGTATGCACCCACATGAGTGAGACAGGGTGTATAGTCTATGCACCCACATACATGCGCCCACATGATTGAGGCAGGGTACATAGGAAGCTGTCAGGAGCCATCTATACTGGCTATGTGGGTGCATAACAAGGGCTATGTGCCCACAAGAAAGGGACACTATGCCTTAGCACATACTTGAAGTTATGCACATAAGCAAGTAAGAAGTCATGGGCGCATAATAAGGCCATGCACCCACATTGTTGAAGGCAGGGAGCTTGGGCGCATATATAGGGCTATGCGCCCAAGGCTAAAGTCCCTGTGGGCGCATAAAATGCCATGTGCCCACACTATTCTTCTTCTCCAACCCGAGAAGAAGAACCATGGAACCCATGAACTTCTAAGGTCCATAAATCACTCAAAATAAATCAAAATTTGGGTTTTCAAAGGTCCATTTTGGGTAAAATTAAATTCTCTACAACATAGAACAATCAAAACTTGAAAACAAAGAAGTTTGAGAGATCAAAACCCAAGAAAACCAAAATTTGAGATAACTTAGATCTACAAGTTTTAATCCACCAAAACCAAAAAAGCTAAGTACTAAAGAGTCTTAGAAGCTTGTAGGAAAGACAATAGAATAATAAAAATAGAGTTCCTTCATGAAGCAAGTTGCACTTGCCTAAGGTGGTTGGAGAGAATTTAATGGAGAAGGGAAATAAATAAAAGAGTAATGAGGTGAGAGTGAGTGGAGTTGGGTTATAAATGGGGGGTTTATCATGATGAACCACTCACCCAAACCAAGCCAAAATAAACCAAGCCGAGCTAAACAAAGTTAAACCAAGACCACGCCAAGCCAAGCTATGCTAGACAAATCAAAATATGGGTCAGAAGTCCGTTCACGTATACTGAAAATACGTATAACGAAAAACGGAAGTAACACCCTCACAGTAGAAAACTGGATGATTTGGAAGCCAAGGATGGAGGATCTACTCTGGTGCAAGAACTTGCATGGTCCGTTAGAGGGCGACAACACAAAGCTAACGGACAAAGCTACTGAAGACTGGAAATGACTGGATCGGAAGGCCGTTGGATTCATCCGCAAATGGTTGGATGATTCGATGTTTGACCACTTGTCCATGGAGAGTTTGGTAAAAGTATTATAGAGGAAGCTGCGTTCGCTGTATGTAAGGAAGACGGCTGGCAATAAGGCGTTTCTTATTCGCTAATTCTTCAACTTGAAGTACACGGAGGGTGCCCCAGTTGCATAACATCTGAACGAGGTTCAGGGTATCATTAATCAACTGTCTGCGATGAAGATGGTGATTGATAATGAGCTTCAGGCCCTACTGCTCTTGAGTTCTTTGTCAAAAAGCTGGAAGACATTGGTGGTGTCGGTGATCAACTCTGAGCCTGATGGAGTTGTCACGATAGAGGCAGTCAAAAGTAGCTTGTTAAATGAGGAGGGCCGGCACAAGCAAATGGAATCGTCGTAGGAGTCTGCTCTGGTGACTTCCTATGGGAAGGGAAGACCCAAGTCACAGGCGATGTCAAGAGGGAGTTCTCGAGATCTTGCGAATGTGGACCGCAAGGAGGGCTACTATTACTGTGGCGATAGGGATCATATCAAGAGAAAGTACATGAAGCTCAAAGCTGAGAAGGCCAAAGGCAAGGATAATCAGGAGGACAATAATGGAAGATATCATCATCACAGTGACCGACAGAGAGAAACCTTGTGGCATGTGTCATGATGGCGACTGGGTCATGGACACGGGGGCATCGTATCATGCCATTCCATATAGAAGGATCTTTATTTCATATCGCGATGGCAGGTTTAGACATATAAAGATGGGTGACAAGGTGATAACTACAGTTGTAGGCATCGGTGATGTGCACTTGACGACGAAGTTTGGTAAGAAATGCGTCTTTAGGGGTATGCGACATGTACCGAGTTTGTACTACAACTTGGTTTCGGTAGGAAGGTTGGCAGATGATGGTTGTCGCAGTCTATTTGGGAGCAAAGATTGGATGCTTGCGAAGGGTTTCCAATAGCAGGCATAGGTAGATTTGTGTTGTGGCATGTACAGGCTCAAGCCGCTGAGCTATATAGGCAGGCCACAGACACCGGATGAAGGCTCGAAGGGGGTCAACAGGAGGTGGATCGTCAAGAACTTGTTAAGGAGGGGCTTCTAGATGTTTTGCGGGTTACGGAGAATTCAATTCGTTAAAACAAAGTGATGAAGGATGATGAGTCAAAGATTGAGGGTAAGTCTATCTGTCCAATGATAGCTGGTACAGTTGGTCGATCTCCAGGTGGGGATTGCTCTGCGGATTCAGATTTGGCGACAGGTGGTTTGCCAAATCTTCACGAGCGGCATCGGTTTCAGCAGTTCGATGCCAGAAAGGAGATCAAGTTTTGTAGCAAACTCAATCTAAGGCAAGAGCATCATCATTCACACAGTTTAAGGGGAGCTACGGGTCATCAACGGCATGCATAATGTGTGATATTCTATTTAAGGATGCTTGTGTATGGGAGAGCTTCAAGTTCGGACATGAAGGTGGGCAGGTTCAGGAGTTCGAATCTTGTGAGAACTGTACCATCAGCTTGGTTGGGCCAGCCAAGGGTGAAGAAGCTCGTCGGAATGTTAACACTTTCCGATGGAAGACGAAAGTCAAGGACAAGTAGCCAAGACTTACGGTGAGGCTGATCGTCTGGGACTTCGGTCTTGGTCATTCATTGATATCGACAGGATTTCAGTGCTACAGCAGGTGCTACGCATAACAGCTAACATTGACGTGACGGTCGAGGAGCTGGAGACAATGGAAGATACAAAGCAACTCGGGGGTGTTCGACATCACAAAAGGTTGTACAAAATTTTTGCTTATTGAACTTGAAAAATGGTACAATCGATTCCTATGTGAGGATATCTCAGTACAAGAATTTTAGAAAAATGTGACAGTGGAGATCGAGCACTGCAGCGGCTCCTTTACTCTGTTGACGATCTGATGATGAGTTGGACTTGCTTTGGCTTTCTGGTACCTTCGATGGAACTATAGGATTACCGATCAAGAGGATGCCAGAGTTGAAGACTTCGAAGCTCTGTCTTTTGCCTTCTGCTTCTTTTCTCTTTATGTGTGTCATCTTTTCCTTTTTTGTTGAAGGAAAAAACTCTTTCTATTTATAGGGGAAGGGGGGCACATATGCGATGTACACTCGAATTTGAGATATGAAAGAATATGCTATCATTGTACGGTGCAGACTTCTGCTGAGCTGACACGCGGCGGACATCGAGATTCTCCTCTATCGAGATCTCGGGTGGTTTTCAAAATAACCGAAGGAGGAGACACGTAGATTTTATTTCAGAGTAGGATTCTGTTTGATCTTCAGGAGGTGATCGGTTTAAACAAACCGACTTGATACGATCTTCATCAAAAGAGCAAACTTTGTCTTTTCTGAGTTTTAAACCAATTGATAAGATATTTACACTTATCAATATGATCAACCTTTGTCCTATATTTGAGAGTGGCGGTTTAAACAAACCAATTAGTTGGGACCATGCAACCTGCACCTCTAGTGAGGTCTTAGTGCTGTTGTGATTCTGGTGCGACGAGTAGACTGTTCTCCTGGAGACAACGGAGCCTCTGCGCTTTCAGGCGATGAGTGGGCTATGTTTCAAAGACTATGGAACCTCTGTGAATTTGAGCGATGATTATGCTATGTTTCGAGTAGTAAAGTAGCTTTGCTTTAGGACGACGAGTAGGATGTGCTTCAGACAAATGAGGTTACTATACTTCTGGGGCGGTAGGCGAACTTGTGTTAGATGATGTGAAGTCATCACCAGCCTGCGCTTCCTGGTGGTACAGGATTGTAGCTGTGCTTCTGGTTTGAAGATGCTGTCTTTGAAGTTCTTTAAGAGCAATTATTGACACCTCTTTTTAAGGAATGACTCCCTCTTGACTGCCACCATTACTTGGGGAATTTCAAGGGGTCTTTTAATGGTCTAAAACTTAGTCGAACGAACCCATTTAATGAGGTTCATCGTGTTGAGTCCTAGGTTCATCCCATTAATGTGAAAATTTTGACCGACGACCCCGTGGCCTATGTCTTGGACCACTCTTGCCTAATATAAAGGGGAAGTTTCTTTTGAAGAGTCACATCTTCCTCTTTTTGTCCTTCAACACCTTGCTGGATCCAGATTTAGCTTCGAGCGGCAGTTGGCCTTGCCTAAGTTGAATTTTGGTTGAGGATCCCTTCATTCAAAGGAGCTGTGCCTTCGTAGAAGAACTGTTGATGAGTTTCGGGATGTGCTGGAACGCTTTTCATAGGGAGTTCGAACATAGGTGACATCTTGGAGGTCCTGACAACCGAGTTTGGTCTGGTTGCCAACATGAAGTGCCGCTGGTTGTGCTCTTTCCTGTTCATTAGCGGCTGCGGGCTTCCGTTATGCTGGAAGAGCCTTAGAAGCTGATGCGCTTTTGAAAAGGGCCTCCTGTCGTGCTGTGGACTGAATTCTCGCTTGGGCTAATAGCTACTTCAGGAAGAGCTGCGCGTCTGAGAGGGAGGTGCTGTGGTGGCAGACTTTGATGGCGATTATATTCACATCTTCTATCGACAGTCTCTCCTCTCATGACGATTACACTGTGAAGATGAACCCTAGCGTAGATCCGTAGGAGATTTTAGTTCAGCATATGTAATCACAAATACTTTGTAACAGATTCTTGTAATTAGGAAGTCTTCTTTTATGTAATCGTGACGAATCTGTAATAGACTCTTGTAGCCATGATTTAATAAGAAGAATTTTTCTTGAACTTTTCAACTATTTTTTTGAGTTTTTCTTTTCTGTTGACGTGCTTGACCGCCTGTGCTTCTGTGAAGCTGGGTTGGTAGCGAGAGCACCAACCTGCGTTGTTTGTCATCTGCACCTTTGTCAAGATGGCTGGGTAGCGTGAGTACATACCTGTGCCTTGTGTCACCCTACGCTTTTTCATGCTTCTATAAGACCCCCTTCAACGTGTCCCGAACTTGAGTTGAGCTCGGAATACTTTAAAAAGAAGCATGATACGTGTTTCTTTATAGGTAAAATGCTCATCACGTCTACTGCCAGGCTGACGTCATGCTTGGGCTTCAACATTAAATACCTCAAGCCGTCGCTTCCTTATATTTTGATCATGACTCCTCGTTTCTCGTGAACGTTTATCATGACCTTTTTTTGAACCCACGTCATTTTGAGGGTGAACAAAGCGTCTTGTCTTCTTTTGTTGACGTGCATAGCTATTCCAATAAGTAGGAATTTTGGGGGAGAGAGAAAATCTTTCTTTACTTTCACCTACTCCTTTACCGAAATCTTTGTCAGAGTCTTCTTCGTTCAAATCCTAACTTTTTCGGCCATGGCTCCCAAAAATTCAAATGCACGGAAGGCGCTTACAGCGAGCTCTAGGAAGACTAAGAGAAAGGGGCCCGCCTCCGGTACCAGTGACCTTGGTGAGTCTTCGATTGCTGGTGTAGCAGTTCACGATGACGTACGACTGCCTGTCGCAGGTATTCACTTTGATTTTATGTCCATGAGTGACCATTCTTCTGAATACTGCTTTTGTAGAAGGTTCTTCTTTTTCCTATTGATTGTGCACAGACACCCATTCTTCGGACGGGTGTTTGTAGATGCGTTGACATTTCGTACAACCAATACACATATTTGTGATTCAAAAGAGTAACAACTGTAAAATGTGCTGAAGTTCTTGCTAATGTGCAGGGCGTGATACCGGTGCTGAAGTTATCAGGAAGTTATGTTTTTCGTCTCAATTTTATTTTATTTTCGTGTAGTTTCTGTGACCGCCTCACTAAGTAATATTCTTTACGACTTCTTCTCCTGCTCGTTGGGGCCAAATATCGAACGTGATCTTATTACCTCGTTTACGAGGTTAATCGCTACGAATCAGCCAGTTGGGCGGCTGGATGAAATACAGGCGCAGAGCGCGAACTATTTTTGTCGTATGCTAGATTAGGGTAGGTTAACACCTTCCCTTGATATTGACGGCAGAAAGTTGAAGCCCCAATTCCTCTTTGGTGATCGACGGGTTTCAGAGGAGATATAACTCTTCTCTATCACGTCGGCCTTGTTTCTTGAGAATAATGGTCTCTTTCTGTACTCCCACTAACTGACCGCCAACTACCGTTGTCTGTTTTCTCTTATTTTGTCGAGAAACGGCATTTGGAGTGGGATTTAACCCCTAGTCAGGTAGGTCTGGATTCAGGCCGGATTAGGGCAAAGAAGGGTCAAAATACTCTTGTACCCATTTGGGATGGGCTGTCATCTCCCCTGTGGTTGTTGCTTCCCGAAAGTAGGTTTAGTGACATCCCTGTGGATCTGCATCCTTCTGGTGCTTCCATCTTTGCAAACAGACTCCTGGCTGCTGGTCATACATATCCGAATGGTCTCTTCCAGGTTGAATGCTGGGTTCACTCTGACAAGAAGTGGAGTGATCTGACCCGGTGGTGTGTTGCATACTTTTAAAAATGATCTCATTAGTACTAGCCTTCGTCATGCCATAAAGGGCCCTGAGTACGGGATTCCTGTCAATCAGTCTTTGTTTTTGGCTCCGCTGGAGTTGTTTAATTAAGACACCGGGACCTTCTTTCTGTCGTACGGGGAATGGGACTGGCTCTTCATGAGATGTTTGCTACCTCGAAGCTGCCTTGGGGTGAGGACCCATACGAGGAGTACTGTTCGATCTCTGAGGGGCTCGCTGGATTGGAGAGTCGGTACCCAGAGATGATAGCGGTGTACAAGGAGCTAGTTTGTCATCACCAAGCTTGTGTGCGACTAGATGCTGCCAAGACTCAGCCTCATTCTAATACATGGAGACAGTATTTTTTCGGCATGGATCTGCCAAAACGTCAACCAATTCATCATTCTTTTCGTAGGGCGTATAGTCTTGCCGAGATAGAAGCAATGGAGGCGAAGACTCAAATGGAAGATCCTCTATTGGGTGCTGACGAAGGGCCCAACTCTATATTTTGCAATTGTTTTCACCAAAACTCGGCCTCTGTCAGCCACAAGGTGATACAAGCTTCCTTTCTGATGATGTAGCTGAGGAAAGCTGTAGTTCCCGGAGGTTTAGGCTTCGTGGGGCGACTGGGCAGGGAACTCATTATACCGGCCATGAGATTGGCATTTGTCATTCTCTGGCACTCCTCCCTGCTATGGTTTGTAACACTCTTCGAGGTCTGTGAGACCTTTCAGAAGATATTATAGAGTGTCGTGGGGGTACTGTCGAGTTTCTCCGGGCTGAGCTGCCCTACCATTACCTGATGGCCTGGTTGGCCCTGTATCACCATGGTTTGATTGCCTCAGCTGTCATGGCAGATCATGAGGAGGATGACGCGCTTCTACGAGGTTTTTACGGGGGCAAAGTGGTTTTATGATCGTATTTCTGTATGTAGACGAGCACTGAGTCATTTGGACCGTTATAGTTTTAGCATGGTTTCGCCTTCCTATGGTGGTCATGAAGTTGGTGACTAGTTGTTTCATCGAAACGACGCATGGGGAGGGCTAACCGTTTGTGCTTTTTGGTGGTTACTATCGATCTGCCCTTCACATTTGGTGTATCGAAGCCAGAACAAGGTATATTTGGAGCTTTACCTGCCTAGCCACTTCGCACGACAGTTTGACTATGGTCACACTGTGGTGGGTAATCCCAGCCCATGTCTGGAATATATGGGAAGTTTATTGGACGGTGCCCGCGCCTGGAGTTATTATAAGGCCGTGTCCACTGGGGCAACGTTTGCTTTTTCTGACGTGAGTGGGGAGCCCGTGCTTTGTTTTCTGCCATAAGGTTCTACTGTCTGGCAAAAAAATTTGTCGGGCCGTTGAGCACCTCTAGAGGGGGGTAAATAGAGTGAGTGCGAGTGTAGGGGAAAATAATCACCAATTAAAAAATTTAAAAGAAGATAAGTATGGCAGTGAATAAGAGACAGTAAATAAATATAGCAAGAGATCAGAGAATCAAACTCAGTGGACACCGTGATATATACTGGTTTTCCTCTTGGAGGACTAATCCAGTCGCATGTACTCTTGCCTGCTGTTAATCCACTATTCACAAGCTAATTCAGAGCTTGCAGCCTCTTTACAATACTATGCTTGGTGACAAGTGTACGACCGACTTCACAATACCGTGCTTGGCGACGAGCACACGACTGGCTTCGAAAACAGAAATGTGTTCTGAACTTGAACGACCTATTTACAACTCTGACAACCAAAGACTCTAAATCAAATAGATGTTACTGGCTTTGTCTAAGAGATGTATAGGTGGAGTATAAAAGCTTTAGATCAATGAAAACACTATTGGATATAGATAGAGAGAAGAGAAGATGAATGATTTGAAAAGAGAAATTCTCTTCTATTTATAGGTATTTTTGAGAACCGAACTCGGACAAAGTTCGGGCAGAGTTCGGATGGAAGGATCTCGCAAACGAACGTTGCATGCAGATTTGGAGGCAACAAACATTTGAATTTGAACTGACCGAACTCGGACCAAACTCGGCGAAAGTTTTGTCTAAGTTCATCCAGTACTTAGAAGAATGTTTGGTCCAATTCTGTTTGCATAGGATAAGTAAAACTTTTGGTAAATGAAATTATGTTGGATGGATAGGCTTTTTAGATAAGTGGACTGCGGATAACCTAAGCCAGTAATACCCAGTCGATTTTACAATTTGTATCCTAGACTCAATAAAGATAAAAATACATAATAAATTATAAAATGACTCAAACAAATTCCAATACATGAACGCTTCGAAATGATGATTGACATGCTTGCAAATGTTGTAGTACACTTTTGATATTGATTTCACTTGACCAAAAATGTTAGCAGCAGTTTGTATATTTTTTGTATTGGCTTAAGTCATTGTTGATTTATCAAAATCGGGTGTGACCATTTAGAAATAGGCCAACAAAATCTTGCCCATTTACGACCGATGACAGAGCTTTCTTGTGGGTACGAGGTTTGAGAAGCCTCAACCACAGTCCCAGGAGGTAGAAGTGGCCAGCTATGGGTCTTCGACTGGTTCGAGCGACTCCCAAGAACGAAGGAAGGATATGGTGCCCTTGAGTTCTCTACTGAAGCGCCCAGCTTATCAAGTAGCAACCATTCCACCTAGTAAGAAGGTAAAATGAGTAGCTAACAGAGGTGTTTCCCTGCGGCATAGCGCGTCCCCTGTTACATCTACTTTCCAGGTATTTTGGTTCCTGCTTGTTTCAAGTTTTCTTGTCTATGACTCTGTTGTTTATTCTTGTTCGGCTGGCACAGGCACGGGGAGCACCTGAACGATCAGAGGGGCTTCCGGCCCAGGAAGGGGGCCTACCACTGGGTCAGAGGAGGCTCCTTTTGCTTCTTATGAGGAGTTGGTCTCCAAGGGTGCTTCTACGGCGATACCCGAAGTTGGCCCTGTATCTCAGGAAGGAGTAGCCCGGGTACCCATATCTGAGACAGCTCGACTATCCGAAGATGTCGAAGATACTTCTGGTGGTTCTTCTCGGGATCCTTTTTTTCGGGGGTTTAGAAGGATCAGTGTCGGAAGAGTTGCTCCTGGCATTTTTCCTCCACGACCTCATGCGAGGGTTAGAGAGACCGTCAGAGAACGTGTGATGGATACCGTCGATGAGTCGATCGACCAGGGTGACGTGATACTCGACGAGCCACCTACTGAAGCTCCGGTTGATACTGTTACCCTTGACAACAGTATTGATAAGATGATTGATAGGACTCCTCATCGCTCGAGCGAGAAGGCAGAGTCGGCTGAAGGGGCGGATGATGTCTTGGTGGAAGAATCCCTTCATGGGGTCTCGCCTGGACTTCCTAACGAGATTACAATCAAGCTTCCTGTTGAGAAAACCATGAAGGGATTAATCGTTGAAATATCGGCCGAAGGGTCGGTTATGGGGACTAGCGAGGTGGTGACTGCTGTGATTATGTAGGCTCCGGTTAACGTAGCTTCGGGACCTGCTAAGGATCCCGCCACATATCCCTTAGCCTCAGCTCCTGTTCTTGTCCCATCGTTGGCATCTGTAACGACGATGGTGCCTCCTACTTCGATTGCGCTTCTTGGGCGTGCGCAAGCTACCACTTCTGCCCATGGGTCTTTTATCGCGGCCTCTCCGGTGACTGCTACGAGTTTGGCTGATAAGGAATATTATGCCAAGCTTCTGCTGAACACTACCCGCAATGCTTTGACCCGCTGTATAAATGGCATTTTGTAAGGCCAACCATTGTTTAGGTGGGTTTGGAACCTAGTAGAGGGTCAATTGATAATCTTGTGCGACTATTCGGAGTGTGAAGCGTAGGTCATGATCACAAGAGACTTGCTGGCTGACTTAGAAGCCACCGCTCTAGAGCTTCAGGATCTGGAGCGTAGCCTACCGACCCTAGCTGCGGCAGAACTATAGAAGATAGCTTCCGAAGAGTTCTAATATGAGCAGAGGTGTCGGGCGTTGACTGATCGACTTGCTGAAGTTGAGTCAGAGATCGAGGAACTGGTTGATGCCTAAGAGGCTCGGGTCTGTCGTCATGCAGCTGTGGAAGATCAGTGCCGGACCCTTCGGAAGCAGATTCGAAAGTTGGAAGTGACCCTGGTTCTTGCTGAGAGTGACTTGGAAAAGTAGGAGGCCTAGAGGGGAGTCCTAAGCCAACGATATGATGCTCTAGCTCGAGAAAATAAGAGCATAGGCATCCGTCAGGCCAAGTTGGCCCTTGCACGCCAAGCTTTGTCCTCTGTCGAAGATGAAGCTGCTCGGCGTCAAGAGGCCGAGCGTAGGGTCCAAGCATCGGTCGAGTATCGAAGGGCTCGCTTGAGGAGCCGGCTAGAAGAGCTTAAGAACCAATCTTCTCAATTTTGACTTCTTTCTTTCTTCTTCTTGTCTCTCAGTTTATGAGAGACTATTTTTGCAATTGAAAACACAATCTTACTTATATATGAAATTTTTGGCTTTCTTCTTCATTTCTATCTTTGTGGTTGTGAATCTTGTACAGAGATAAGAATTCCCTTAGAGGAGATAACTCTATTGGAAACAGGGTGTTTACTCAGAGGTGATATGGACATGGTAAACACGATACTTTTTGTGGAGACACTTTCCTTACTCAGAGGTAATATGGACATGGCAAGGATAGACTCTACGGGGTATAGAACGACTCAGAGGTAGTATGGACGTGCTTTATAACTAACAACCGCCGAGGATTGTCATGGAAGGGTTGCCTACTCAGAGGTGATATGGTCATGGCCGACATCCTTTTCTAGAATAACAGTTTAGAGGTAATATGGACATGAAATGTTTTCTAGAGAATTATGATAACTCAAGGTTATCATAGAAAGGGGTGACTACTCAGAGGTAATATGGACATGGTAGACACAGTATAGAATAACATTTCAGAGGTGGTATGGACATAAAATGTTTTCTAGATAGTTATGACAACATGGAGTCATCATGAGAGAGGCAACTACTCAGAGGTAATGTGGACATGGTTGACGTAATTTTGACTAAGGTGTAGGGAATCAATCTAGAGGTAATATAGATGTAGAAAGTTTTCTACTAGGGAGAAGTATAGAAGGGATGAATTCTTTTAACAGAATCCATGAACACTTACTAGGATGTGGGAGGTTTACACTGTTCAAACGCCATTCCCATTAAGATCCTAGGCGCTGTGCCCAAGGTTCATCTTTGAACTATTCGAACATCTGGTCTTCGTCCTTTACCGGAGAATTTGTGAAGACCATGTTAGCAAAAAGCATCTTTTTGAAGACCTGACCGATACTGGTGTCAGAGTCCTAGGTTGAGAAGTCAGAAGAGTGTAAATGTATCATGGTTTTCGTCTCTGAGTCTTCTGAAGTTGAAGTGGGTGTAACATAACCCAACCCCCGACGGGTTCGCTGGTAATAGTTTTCAGCCTTTCCCTTTGGAGCTCGAATCTGTAAGGGAAGGCGCCGACCTTTACCATAGTTAAGTCCTTTGTTGTTGTTCAAGTCGTAATCCATCTTTTGGATAAGGTGTTTGGCTTGAGCAGCGTAACGGTAGAGTTGCATCTTGCCGTTGTCGGGTTCTAGTTCTCCT
This sequence comes from Iris pallida, assembly GCA_029216955.1. NCBI lineage: Eukaryota > Viridiplantae > Streptophyta > Magnoliopsida > Asparagales > Iridaceae > Iris > Iris pallida. The sequence continues at coordinate 5,808,696 of JANAVB010037020.1, forward strand.
GGAGTTAGTCGCTGAGGATGCTCCAATCGACCAAAGATGATAGGTACCTCCTCCTTCTTTCTTACTGGAACTAGGAAGTAAGAGCCCTAGGAAAGGACAACTCGGCTCACAAGGTTGGCAATTTTCACTTGTGTTTGTAGTTGACATAGAGAGTTGTCTAGGAAATATCTAGTGTTCTAACATGCATAAGAGTAATTCGAAGACAACTTTCTATTAATAAAATAAGAAATTTTATCCCGAAGGATTACATCATCTAAAGAGTGTGCTTCGGTATTGGCACAGACGTAGTCTTCTAGCTCCTTATCGGTGAGGACTAGGGCTGTCGAGGGAGGAAGGGGAGGACACATTCCCTTTAGCTTGACCACCAAGGGGGATGCGGTCGGAGGTTCTTGTGCCTTCGTGGTTGGCTTTAGGGATCTCCGGGGTAGCTTTATTCGTATAGGCACCTGGCCATCATCTGACGTCACCATGGGCGAATATGGCACTTTGTCTCGGAGCTTGACGACGAGGGGCGCTGATACCTTGGGGGGTTTTCCCTTCAGTCGAACCTTCAGTAACCACTGTGCTTTCTGAGGTCGTCTCTACCTCGTCGTCGGCATCATTACTCTCATCGTCCCAGGGGACTGACCTGTACAGATCAGCATCCGTATAATAGGCTTCAATTTCCCGGAATGGGTCGATATCAGCGAATTCAGTCTTGATAGTCTCGTCACTGGCCACGTACTTTATGCATTAATGAAGAGTGGAAGGAACGATCATATACTCATGAATCCATGGTCGTCCCAACAGCATGTTGTAGTTTATGTCTGCGTCGAGACATAGCAAGTCACTTCAGTGTGGAGGTCGCCTATTTGGCACTTCAAGCAAATATTGCCCAAGGGCTCTCTCTTCCCTGTGTTGAAGCCGCTGATTGTTGTGTTTGATGCAGTCAGCCGATGCATCGGAATCCCTAGAGTTTGGAGCAAACTCCTTGGGATGATATTAAGAGAGGAGCCTGGATCGATGTGGATGCGATCGACTTTAATGGCACCGACATACCCTGTATAGTACAGAGGCCTTTTATGCCGATTATTCTTCAGCAGCATGTCGTATTGGGTGAAAGTGATACTGTGGATCACTTCAACGACACTGTGACAATGTGGGCAGTCCGTAGGGTCTTCCTTGGGTGGTCGTACCTGAGTGATAAAGGACTCGGTGTTCTGTAAGGCATCGCTGAACGTATCTCGGGTCTCTTTAGATAGACGGAGGATCTCGAAGAGTGACAATTTAGTCGGGGTATTGGCTAGCTGTGCCAGTATGTCGAAGTTGTAGGGTTTGTCAAAGCGAACCTCCTTTTGTTTTTGTTTATCTGCGACAGGAGTCTGAGACGAGCCTACTTCTGATGTATCAAGAGCAGGGGTTGTAGTTGGTGGAGGTGCTGCCTCCTATGGAGCTTTGTTCTCCTCTTGCTGTCGTGCCGAGCGAGTGGTCACCAGGGTGTCATCGGTCGATGCCGAGACCATTAGACATGTCCTGACCTTCTTTCCTTTGATAGAGGGGGTTGTAGGTGCCATCATGTCATGAGTAAGGTCAGGGTGGACCCGTATGACTTTGCCTCGTGGTATGGAAAACATGATGATCCCTTGAGCGTTGTCACGCACTGGTGGAAGATTGACTACTTTCATTGTCGCCCTCGGGATGGGGACGACTCCGTCCTGTGCCTCTGTGGTTGGAAAACTTTCAAACTGGAGTGTAACCTTGTTGGCTGTGACAGTCTTTTCTTCATAGTCAAGTGATATGACTTTGGCATCGATGAGGTGTTGAATCTATCTTTTCAATACGTAGCAATCTTGTGTCGAATATTGGATATACTGATGATAATGGTAGTATTTAGGGTTGTCCACCTTCCCCACTTCGTCAGGGCACTTTGGTGTTGGGAGAGACAGCCTGCCACTCTTCGTCAACATATCGAAGAGTTCCAGCATATACTCATCGTTGAAGGAGTAAGTCTCCATCGGCTTCTGCGCTGCTGCAAACTTGGGGTTCAGGGTTACTGAACCTTTGAAGATGTTGACGGTCATGGCTTGTTTGCATTTTTCATCCTTGGGGTTGTTGTTAGACGAGCGTCTCCTCTTGTCCTCGAGAGAAGGAAAGTTCAATCCCAAGGGTTGCGCATCTTGGGTTTTCCTTTGTGCCACATCCACCTCTATAATGAAAGGCGTCCACTCTGTGCAAGGAGCACTATGCGAATATTTAATTGTAGGCAGCATGTTCTTACAGCATGAGTCTATAAGCATGGGCTTGGGCATGCCAGGTAGTAGCCTCAAAGCTACCTGGCGGAAGCGCTCGATGTATGTACGGACAGGTTCTTTCTCTCTTTAGATGACCTCCATGAGAGTTGACATCGTCATGTCGATCCCTCCTTTATAGAATCGGTCGATGAAGAGAGTCTTTGTGGACACACACAAAATAGAAAAAGAAGTACTGTCTTTTCTTATTAGCGCAAGGTACCACAAATCGAGTACGCCTAAGAGATCCAGCACTGAGAATCCCAGAGTACAAAAAGAATTCTGGGAAATGAGACGATAGAGATCGAGCTGCAGTTGCTCCTTTACTTCGTTGACACTCCGATTACAAAAGTGGGAGAAAACCTAAAAAAATTGCTAACTCTCAGCTCACCGGCAAGATGGGCAGCAATTTGGCTCTTGAAATGCTCTCCGTTCAGTATTTTTGAAGAGGCATGTGACCTCTATTTATCGTCGTTTTGCACTGATACGACTATTATGCGCACACAGGAAAAAATACACTAATTTCCTGTGGGCGCATAGGGTGTAGGCGCATAGAGACTACATGATCGTGGGTAGATCATGGGGTTGACGTGGCCGCATGCTTCATTGCACGGCTGCTCGTGGAGACTGACTTGGCCGCATGCCTCGGCCCATGATTGATCATGGATGTTTACCGGGTCGTAGGGTTGTTCCTGCCTTGGGCGCATAGTGCTGGGAGCAACCTATGCGCCCATACTTGGGCACATATTTTTACTGAATGGAGAAAATGCTGTGGGCGCATAGCCCCTTTGGCCATGTGGGCGTATAACTGTTTGTGACTTGGGCGTATGACTATTTGTGACTTGGGCGCATGGCTACTTCCAGACTTAGGCGCATCATGCTGAAATTTTCATGCTTCTACAGGACCCCCTTCAAAGTTTTTGATACTCAAACGAGTTCGTAATACTTTGAAAGAAGCTTTGGAGACTGTCTTCTTATGGCTCTGTGGGCGCATAGCAAAACATTCTCTTTGGGCGCATAGATGCTTGCCAGGCTGTCAAAAGATGGCTGTTGAGATCTTCCTCGAAAATCTGAACTGACAGATTCATCAGAGCAGAATTTGAAGGGGTCCATGCTTCGTGCGATGTCAATGCATTGTCCACATCAGCAAATAACAGGCGTATAATGTACAAAAGACCAAGTCTTTGTGTGGGCGCATAGACCATATGGACGTATAGGTCATGTGGGCGCATAGATTATGTGGGCGCATAATACCCTATTTTGCCTACAAATAGGCCCGAGGAGAGAAAATTTATTCTCTCCTCTTTTCAGAAATTTCCAAGAGTTTTTTTTTCTCTTTCACGTGAAATCATGTCTCTCAAGGCTGCTTCGACTCCTAAGAGGTCCTCGAAGGGTAAGGAGGCTGCAGCGAGCGGTTCTTCCCCTTTTGTAATGTCTTTACTGGTCCAAGACTTCATTCTGGGTGAGGCACTATCTTAAAAACCGAGTCCAGAGCGTTAATTTGCGACGCTCGGACTGATCTTTGCTTGGGCGCATAACCATTGATATACGCCCAAAGCAACACGCTTCTATGAGCATTCTTATGCACCTACAAAAGTATGCACCCATATACATTGTTGTGTGTTATGCGCCCACGCAGAACGCTCTGTGTTTAAGAAGGACTATTATGCACCCAAAGGCCATGTGGGCGCATAGAATCCAGACGCATAGAATGTTTTTCCAGGACTTAGTCTTTTTTCTGACTTTTTGTTCAGTTTTTGCAGTTGACATGGTTGTCCCAGCTCTTGGTAGGATTCCTCTCAGCTCTGCCCGCCATGCTCTGGATTTAAGCCTCATCACTGCCATGATCAGGAACGTTCAAGCTAAGATCAGCCAAAACCAGCCTTCGGTGTGGATGATCGCTATGCTTGAACAGGACAAGACGTTCCTAAAACAGATGATGAACAATGAAAAGTTTGTGCTCGAAGGGGCACGGAGCTTCAAGAGACCATACTTTCTGTTCGGTGACAGCCTGGAGTTTGAGGGTAACGAGTCGAAACGTCTAAGGGACCCTCTGGTGGGTATTTCGCTGGGGAATTTGATATGGACTTATTATTTGTTTTATGTTCAAGATTCTCGAACATAGATAATAATTTGAAAGAAACTGCTAGCAGAGGTAATGAGGACGTAATAGCAGAGGATGTTCTATATCTGACCAGAGGTAATATGGACGTGGACGGATATATAACATTAGGTAGGAGTGGATAATTCAGAGGTAATATGGACGTGATTATCTTTGACGAAATATTTTTTCTCAGAGGTTGTATGGACGTGGAAAGATATTTCTTAATTATTCCACTGGGAAATAATTATCGGAAAATAGCTCAGAGGTAATATAGACGTAACCATTTTCATAAGACCGAGTTTGGGCAAAGTCCAAAAACAAAGATAATTCCACTGAGGAATCTTTTTTAGAGGACCTATTATCCATGGCGTATCCAAGCCTCTTAAAATACGGATAATAGTTAGATAATTTTTCGAATCACATAAACATTGCACTATACATTTACATGATTAAAATAGGGTATATGTGAACGCTGTACATGAAGGTTACACATAATATTTCTTCAGGAACTTGCCGTTGATTGGCATTATGAGCAAGTCACCATCAGGCTTGGTTAATCGATATGCACCATTAGAATACACTGATTCTATAATGAAATGACCTTCCCATTTAGGCTAGAATTTTTCTTTTGTCTTGTGCGTCATAACCATTGGTCTTCTTGTTGACACAAAGTCACAGTCAACCAAATATTGACAACATCGACTAAATAATATCTGTAATAATTCAATACGACACACGGCGTCTGCATTAAGCTCAAGACAGACAACAGCTCAGCCTCCGCTTTTCAGTTATATTCGAGTCTTTATTTTACACTTTCTTTGAGTCTAGACTAATGTAATCTGAGTCATACTGAGCTCTTGAAACTTAGACTATAGCCTACCCAATAATCCCAAGCTCCACCAAACCAGATATTGCCCAATGGTCCCCTTAGAACCACTCTGTGCTCTGGAGACAGAGTTCGGATCGAACTCTGCCTCCACACAGAGTTCGGGCCGAACTCTGTCCCCTAGAAATCAGGAACCCTAATTTTAGGGTTAGCTGGTTGCTAGTTGTCCAACGGCCAAATATTTGAATTTTCCTACCCGAATTCTGGCCGAATTCTGCCTATAAAAACACTATAAATAGGGCATGAATTCTCTCATTTCAAATCATCCAATCTTCTCTTCTCTCTTATAGCTCAAATAAGCCATACCCTTCCCATCTACTAGCCACAAGCCTCCTAAGTCTCGAGTGCTCAGCATCTCTCAGTTAGGATTCTTGTGCAAGAGTTGAAGAAGTCGCTTGGACAATTCCAAGCAAATCGCCACTGCGATCCTCTGTAAGAAGTTGACGTGCTCTTCTGAAGTAAAGGCACGGGTTGTAAACTACTATTTCATAAATAGTGGATTTAATCCTGAGCTAGAGTTCTCAGGCTTGGACTAGTCCTCCACGAGGGAAACCAGGTTAAAATTGTTGTGTTTGCGTATGCTTTCTTGCTCTTCATTTACTTTCCGCATTTTACTCTGATTATTCATAGATCGTGAAAGAGTTATTTTTTAATTGGTTATTTTCTATATAAACTCTATTCACCCCCTCTAGAGTTGCCAAACTGTTCTTCAATTGGTATCAGAGCTCTGTTCTCTTTACAAGGACTTACATCCTAGAGCTGATCCATGGCAACCACACAATCCTTGATTTCCAATCACGGTGAAGGACAGTCCACTCATAGGCCTCCCCTATTTGATGGAACTAACTACACGTATTGGAAAACAAGGATGAGTTTTTATCTCAAGTCTCTAGACTTCGACCTGTGGACAGTCGTCACTGACGGTTACAAAAAGCCCGCCAGGATAGTTGTCAACGGTGATCTCATTGAGAAATCCCATGACAAATATTCTGACGAAGAGAAGAAACAGGCAAGTCTAGACGCAAGAGCTATTAATGCTTTATTCTGTGCTATAGACAGGAATGAGTTTAATAGGGTATCCACATGCACCACATCTCACGAAGTATGGAAGCTTCTAGAAGTGACACATGAAGGGACCACCCAAGTCAAGGAATCAAAAATCAGTCGTCTTACGCAAGAATACGAGGCGTTCAAGATGAAGCCAAACGAGACGATCACACAGATGTTCACAAGATTCCTCGACATCATCAACCCCCTGTCTTCACTTGGAAAACAATATTCAAATCATGAGAAGATTCGCAAGTTGCTTAGGGGGCTACCAAAAATTTGGAACCCTAAGGTGACAGCCATCATAGAAGGGAACGATCTCACTACCATGTCAATGGAGACCTTGATGGGTAAGCTCATGGCCCACGAGCTTGACCACAAGGACTTCGTAGAGCCTGCTCTAAAGACTAAGGAGATCGCTCTCAAAGCTCATCGACGAAGGGCTGAGCACGATGAGACCGAAGATGACAACTCGGATGATAAAGACCAAGCTCTCATGGTTCGCAACTTCAAGAAGTTCCTTCGCTTCAATAGAAGAAAGAAGGAACCACAAGAAGACGATGAAGAAGAGCCAACCTGCTATGGCTGCAAGAAGACTGGACACGTCCGAAAAGACTGTCCATTCTTGAAGAAGTGCAATCGCTATGAGAAGCCATACAAAAAAAACTCATCAAAGAAATATGCCAACACAAGCATTTGGCATGAAAGTGAAGCGAGTGACTCCGAGGAAGAAAAGGACTCTCCTCAAGATAAAGCAAATGTGTGCCTAATGGCAACTTCCAACAAGGTATCTAACGAAACTTTAGACGACTTCTCTTTTGATGAACTTGGCGATGCCTTCACTGATTTGCTCGATGATCACAAAAAGGTCATCAGTAAATACAAACATGCCAAGGACAAAATCAAAAGACTTGAAGACGAGATACAGAGAATTTCTTTACTTCTTGATAATGTTAGAAACACGTCACCCACTGATGTCACAAATGAAGTATCCAAGCTTAAAATAAGCTTACATGATGCTGAAGCACGTATTGAGCAACAAACTCAAGAAATCACTACACTCAACACGTTGCTTGCTGAAGAAAAGAGTAGACACAAGATTTCCATGACTAAGATATATGGCTTAAATATTAAGGTTGATGAACTGCAAGCTATTTCTAAGAGATTAGAAACCAAATTGGGTAAACAGGTGTTCAACCTCAAACCCAATCACATGGGCACAACACCACTCATGCTAGTCAACCACGTCATCCTCATACAGCACATAACCATGCTTTTATATACACAAACTTCCATAAACCACGTGCATGTAAGAATACACCTCATCATACTGCACAAAGACACAACCAACATCACTCTACATATAAAAATCATCACCATGCCATGCCATATAGACAAAATCATCATGTTATGCCACATAGACAAAATCATCATACCATGCCACACCCACATGCCATGCCATATAGACAATATCAGCATGTCACACATCATAGACAATATCAGCATGTCACACATCATAGACAATATCATCATGCTATGCCACATAGACACCATCACCAGGCCACTCATTCTATGCATAATCATCATCACCATGCTAACTCTGCACATCATCCTGTTGCTTATAGATATTATTCTCATGCTCCTAGTATAAATAAAAATGCAATCTGTACCTACTGTGGATCACATGGACATATTTCACCACAGTGTAGAGTTAGAAGACTGGTAGACAAAAAATATATGTATGGTTTTCGAAAACTACCTTTTCAGGACCCTCAAGAACATGGGTACCGAAGGTCACATCTACTCTTGATGTAGGTAGACCTTCCCTCCTCAACTGAGAGTAAGTGGATTCTCGATAGTGGACGCTCGCGACATATGACAGGAGACGCAAATCTTTTTGCATCACTATCGATGAAGAGAGAAGGATACGTATCCTTTGGTAACATTCTCAAAGGGCACATAATAGGTAATGGTATTATTGGTCATCTTCCCGTTCCTGTAATAAAGGATGTCTGCCTAGTGACCGAGTTAAAGCATAACCTGCTCAGCATTAGTCATCTTGCTGATCATGGATATGATATTAACTTTGGACAAAATAATTGCCTCATCTATGATAGGTCAACGGGAGACATTATTTTTGAAGGAAAAAGAGAGGATAATATTTATATTTTCTATCTTTCTATAGATACTAACAATACAGGTAGATGTTTATATATCTACAAAGACAAACTACTACTTTGGCACCAGCGCCTTGGTCATGCCAACATGGATGCTATATCCAGGCTATCGACCAAGAAGCTAGTGAGAGGATTGCCCGACATCACATTCAAAAAGGATACGGTATGTACCGAATGTGAACTAAATAAGGCAACCAAATCCTTATTTCATTCCATCAACTCTGTAAGTACTTCTAGACCCCTACAACTACTCCATATGGATTTATTTGGTCCTAGTAGAGTAGCTAGTCTTGGTGGTAAACTTTATGCATTTGTTATTGTTGATGATTTTTCGAGATTTACTTGGGTTTTCTTTCTCGCAAATAAGAGCGATGCTATTTCTGTTTTCAAAGTTTTTGTGAAGAAAGTTCAAAACGAAAAAGGCTACATGATTACTCGAATCCGAAGTGATCATGGAGGCGAATTTGTAAATTATGATTTTGAAAAATTTTGTAATGCAAATGGTTTTAATCATGAATTTTCTTGTCCAAGAACTCCTCAACAAAATGGTGTTGTGCAGCGGAAGAATAGGACTCTCGGCGATATGGCTAGAGTCATGTTGAATAAATTTTCACGTCCGAAATATTTTTGGGCAGAAGCTGTCAGTACAGCATGCCACATTTTGAATAGGGTGCTTATTCGTCCCATTACGAAGAAAACACCCTATGAGCTTTGGTTTGGGAGAACCCCCAATGTTTCTTATTTCAAAGTTTTTGGTTGTAGATGTTTTATCCTTAACACCAAAGATAACTTAGGCAAATTTGATGCCAAAGCTGACGATGGTATCTTTCTTGGTTATGCCGCCAAGAGTAAGGGATATAGAGTTTTTAATAAACGCTCATTAATTGTGGAAGAGTCAACAAATGTGACTTTTGATGAAGATAACAGTGCAGTAAGTACTCTTGATGATGACGTTGAGCCATCAACTTCTACTCTAATGAATACTTCAACCGAAACTAATTCTCTGGAGGGTTTGCCTAAGAAATTTTCTTTCAAACCTTCTCATCCAAAAAATTTAGTGATAGGCGAAGTTTCACGTGGAGTAACTACCAGATCATCACTAAGAGACTCTATTGCTAGTACTGCCTTTATTTCACAAGTTGAGCCGAAAAACATTTCTGAAGCTTTTAATGATGAATTTTGGATTTCTGCTATGCAAGATGAACTCAACCAATTCGAGAGGAGCCAAGTGTGGGAACTAGTTTCTAGACCGGCTAATCACTCGATGATTGGCACTAAATGGGTGTTTAGAAACAAAGTGAATGAAGATGGTTCAGTCACACGCAACAAAGCTCGTCTAGTAGCTCAAGGATACAACCAAGAGGAAGGTATCGACTACGATGAGATGTATGCTCCTGTTGCTAGATTAGAATCCATTCGGATGCTTTGTGCATTTGCAAACTATCAAAATTTCAAATTATTTCAAATGGATGTGAAAAGTGCTTTCTTGAATGGTTTTATTAAGGAGGAAGTTTATGTAAAACAACCTCCTGGCTTTGAAAATCACAAATTTTCCGACCACGTGTTCAAGCTAAAGAAAGCGCTATATGGCCTTAAACAAGCTCCCAGAGCCTGGTATGAAAGGCTAAGCAGTTTCTTGCTTGAGAAAGGTTTTTCAAAAGGGAAAATTGATACTACACTATTTATGAAATCTTTTAAAGACACTATTCTGTTAATTCAAATTTATGTTTATGATATCATTTTTGGTTCTACTGATGAAACCCTCTGTCAAGAATTTGTAAAGTGTATGCAGACGGAATTTGAGATGAGCATGATGGGAGAGCTCAACTACTTTCTTGGTCTGCAAGTAAAACAAATGGCAAATGGAACTTTCATCTGTCAGTCGAAGTATACAAAGGTCATGCTGAAGAAGTTCGATCTTGACAAAGTTAAACCAATCAGCACTCCAATGGCTACTTCAACCAAACTTGAACCAGATGAGAGCGGCAAACCCGTTGATCAACGTAAGTATCGAGGTATGATAGGCAGCTTACTTTATTTAACTGCTAGTCACCCCGATATCATGTTTAGTGTTTGCCTTTGTGCTAGATATCAAGCAAATCCTAAGGAATCACACTTGACCGCAGTTAAGCGTATCTTTCGATACCTTAAGGGTACGGTTAAATGGGCCTGTGGTATCCCAAGACAATATATTTGACCTCATTGGTTACTCTGATGCTGACTTCGCCGGATGCAAGGTCGACCATAAAAGTACAAGCGGCACGTGTCATTTATTAGGAAAGGCTTTAGTCTCTTGGTTTAGCAAGAAACAGAATTCTGTCGCACTATCCACAACAGAAGCTGAATACATCGCAGCTGGGCGTTGTTGTGCACAAATTCTGTGGATGAAGCAAACCCTTAAAGACTATAATCTATCTTTCATGCACGTTCCTATATTCTGTGACAATACTAGTGCTATTAACTTGACTAAGAATCCTATCTGTCACTCACGCACAAAACACATTAAAATCAGACACCACTTTTTGCGTGATCATCAGCAAAATGGCACGATTAACTTAGAGTTTATTGACAGTGATCATCAGCTAGCAGATTTCTTTACTAAGCCATTATCCGAAGAGCGCTTCAATTTCCTTTGTCGTGAACTTGGAATTTTAGATGAAGCTGTCATAAATTGAAACTCACCTGCGTAAATATCGATTATATTATGATTCTCTTACGATGAACTTGCTATGGGAACAAGCCGAAAGGGTCCTTCTGACAACAAGGCGTAAAAGCCTAAGCGACACGGTGCACTAGTCCTCAGGACTACCGCTAGCTGGGATCCGGCCCCTGCAGCTAACCCATGGCAAATTTAAACTATTGAATTATAACATATTTCCTTGTTTATTATATGTTTCGTTTTGATTTATTATTGCCTACTTGATATTTTCTAAGTTTATTCTGATATTAGTATACCTCTCTATCTACTTGTTTGATTCCATCAAGCTTTTATCCTCATTCTAACTCTTTTTTCAACACTTAACCATTTTTTCTATCTTCTAGCCCATCTTTCTGTTCTGGAATACTGATCCAGAACTCGGGCCGAACTCTGCCCCTAACAGAGTTCGGGCCGAGTTCGGTCCCATTGTTCCAGCGTCGGGGACATCTTCCGCCGTTTGATCATTTTTGATCGTACGGTCCAGATTCCCTCCGACCAAAGAAAACCCTCTCCTTATTTTCGGGTTTTCAACTCTCTCCTTCATTCTTACCACCTCTTTCACCTCTCCAAACTTATTTTCACAAACCCTAATCCTAGTTTTTTCACCAAAGTGCTCCATTGCTCATCAAAATCAAGGAGAAGGGCTCATTCCTCATTCTCTTTCACTGTTCTTTGTTGATTTAAGGTATAACTCCTTCTCCCTCTCTATTTCAAAGTTCTCTATTTCTTGCAAATGGCTCCTCACTTGTTTAACCGTGGGAAGAGAATTCGACTCGAGGCAGCGTCCTCGTCGAATGCTCCTCCTCCTGTCAAGCAACCCTTTGAACAAATTCAACCACCTCATCCTTTGTTTAATCCTTCTCGTCCACGTGATCTAAACACCTACGATAACAGACTTTTTATATCACTAGCCGCGTCCAATGCATGGTTTAGTAATTTTCGGTCACATCCAGTGTTTGCGGGACACCCTATTGACTTCTCAATTTTCTCTCACTATGATACACTCTTTCATGACCTACATCTTGACGAACTTGTTACCTCTACTTCGATCATATATCGTAGTGCAATTCAGATGTTTTACTGCAACTTGACTTTTGACGATACTCACATCTATTCACGTGTTGCGGGTATCGATATCTCCTTTGATTGTTTTGACTTAGCCGAATATCTTGATCTTCAAGAGCCCGATTCTTGGGAAAAGCTTGTTGACGCTCGGTCGTTCCGCTTTCCCGACGGGATTTCCCTTGAAAGCTTCAAGGACGACTTATGTACTCTGTACACTCGTCCTCGCAAGCTTATGGCTAAATATCTAAATCCTTACTTCTATGACCTTCATCGGATTGTTTTCAATACCATTTTACCCAAGGCGGGTTCTACCGATGAAGTTACATATTGTGAGATCTTTGCTTTATATCATCTCCACTTTGGTGTTTCCTTCAATCTTCTACGTACCATGATGGACTGGATGATTAACTGCAGGAAGAAACCACGAGCCTTGGTTTATATGCCTCTTATCTTCCTATGATCTTTCGTGCATTCCATATACCTCTTTTTGCTTGTCCTTTCTTGCCTGCACCTGTATTCCTTTCCAGGGCACGATGTCTTCATGCAGTCGTCGCCTCTCCTGAGACTTCTGAGGAGTCTGATGATGAGCCTGACGCCCCTCCACTCGGTCAGGATGCACCACCTCCACCTGCCACTCTTGAGTCTATTCAGACTATGATCCGGGATCGTTTTGCTCTTGAGGACGATCGCTGGACTCAGATGGACTATCGGACTACCCTGCAGATGAGTGCCCTCAGCAACTCGCTGCATGATATCCGGTATTCCATGTCTCGTCACCCCTCTATGCCCATTCCCATGGAGCAGGATCCTGGTCGCGCTGGATATCGCATTGACGACCCCTGGGTCATGCGTTACCTGGATCCGGATGCTGCTATCGTGGACCTCAGTCGTTCATTCACTGATCATTCAGACTCTGCTGGGCCCTCTCGTGCTCCGTGATGGAGATTGGCTACTATCTGCTGCTGCTGATGATGATCTTAGTTGATTTTTTTTATTTCTAGTTATTTAGTTTGTTTTGGATTTATGTACTTGGATGTTCTAAAACTCTGGTAGTTTGATGACTCTGGTTCTGTGTGATGACTTTTTATGCTTAGTTTTATATTTTATGCTAGTGACTTATTTTGCTTATTCATATACTGTTTCTTCTCTGCTTGGTGTGGTTGCATCACTATTAACTGTCTACTGCAGTTTCTATGCTATTCATTCATCTGCAGTCTATATTGCTAAATGCCAAAAGGGGGAGAACTATGTATATTCTGGATATATTTGTCTCTTTCGTATATCTGTGCTTGTTTGTGCTTTTTGGAGATATTATTTATCAGGCCAATAGGTTCAATGCATTATTTACGGGGGAGCTATTGCTTCTAGCTCAGCACCGTTCACTGATTACGGAGGAGCTATTATTTCTAGCTCGGCATCGATTATGGGGGAGCTATGTTTAACTGTGTCCAGGTATGAATGTTGAATATACATATATTATTTTGCCAATTATCAATATGGGGGAGATTGTTGACACAAAGTCACAGTCAACCAAATATTAACAACATTGACTAAATAATATCTGTAATAATTCAATACGACACACGACGTCTGCATTAAGCTCAAGACAGACAACAGCTCAGCCTCCGCTTTTCAGTTATATTCGAGTCTGTATTTTACACGTTTTTTGAGTCTAGACTAATATAATCTGAGTCATGATGAGCTCTTGAAACTTAGACTATAGCCTACCCAATAATCCCAAGCTCCACCAAACCAGATATTGCCCAATGGTCCCCTTAGAACCACTCTGTGCTTTGGAGACAGAGTTCGGGCCGAACTCTGCCTCCACACAGAGTTCGGGCTGAACTCTGTCCCCTAGAAATCAGGAACCCTAATTTTAGGGTTAGCTGGTTGCTAGTTGTCCAACGGCCAAATATTTGAATTTTCCTACCCGAATTCTGGCCGAATTCTGCCTATAAAAACACTATAAATAGGGCATGAATTCTCTCATTTCAAATCATCCAATCTTCTCTTCTCTTCTCTCTTATAGCTCAAATAAGCCATACCCTTCTCATCTACTAGCCACAAGCCACCTAAGTCTCGAGTGCTCAGCATCTCTCAGTTAGGATTCTTGTGCAAGAGTTGAAGAAGTCGCTTGGACAATTCCAAGCAAATCGCCACTGCGATCCTCTGTAAGAAGTTGACGTGCTCTTCTGAAGTAAAGGCACGGATTGTAAACTACTATTTCACAAATAGTGGATTTAATCCTGAGCTAGAGTTCTCAGGCCTGGACTAGTCCTCCACGAGGGAAACCAGGTTAAAATCGTTGTGTTTGCGTATGCTTTTTTGCCCTTCATTTAATTTTCGTATTTTACTCTGATTATTCATAGATCGTGAAAGAGTTATTTTTTAATTGGTTATTTTCTATATAAACTCTATTCACCCCCCTCTAGAGTTGCCAAACTGTTCTTCACTTCTCACTGCTAAGACCAGATCGCCAATTTGAAAGATTCTTTCCTTCACATTTTTATTAAAGGCTCTAGAAAGGCGTGCTTGGTATAGCTCAATACGCTGTTGAGCTAATAAGCATTTTTTTCTAGCGCTTCCAGCTCTTACAGTCGCAAATGGTAACTTTCTTCGGCAGTCAACTCACTAGCTAAGGCTACTCGAAGAGAGAGAATCTAGATTTCTAGGGGAAGAACTGCTTCACTCCCATAAACCAGAAAGAATGGCGTACTGCCTGTTGGAGTCCGGACCGTTGTACGATAGGCCCAGAGACATTCGTCGAGCTTTTCATTCCAATCGTGCTTGTTTGAAGACACGAACTTATTGAAAAGTTTGATGATAGTCTTGTTGAAGGCTTCTGCTAATCCATTAGCTCCTGGATTGTAGGCGGTAGAGGCTACATTCTGAATTCAATTCTTATCGCAGAACCGATAGAATACATGGCTCGCGAATTGTGGACCATTATCATGGATGATCCTACGAGGTAGGTCGAAGCGGTAGATGACGTGATGTTTGACGAAACTGATCACATTCGACGTCTTTACTTTGATGAGTGGTATAGCTTTTGCCCATTTGGAGAAGTAATCGGTTATAGCTAGGATAAACCGATGTCCTCTGGAGGATGGCTGGCCGATTGGGCCGATGAGGTCCATACCCCCAGGCTTCAAAAGGCCAAGATGTCACCGTCAGGTATAGAAACTCTGAAGGTTGATGAATGAAATCGATGTGGAACTTACAAGCCCTTTACTTCTTTGTATATTCAATTGCATCTGCTATCATCATAGGACAATAATAACCCATTCGTCGGAGGCGATCTTGTAATTTGGGGCCTGGTTGGTATGCGCCACAAATTCTATCATGAGCCTCTTGTAGTGCATGTTTGGCTTCTGTGTCCGATAAACATCGTAATAATAGCCCGTCGTAAGAACGTTGGTACAGCATTTTGGTAGCTATATCATAGTAAAATCTAAGGGTTCGCCGTTGGATAGACACTGCTTCCTTTGGGTCCTCAGAGAGGATTCCGTAGACGGCATAGTCTATAAAAGGAAATCTCCAGTCTTCGACGTCGACGTTCGTTTTTGTTGTGTAACTGTGATGAATATGCAAGGCATCTTTTGTACAGAATAACTCTCGACCAGACACTGTGATCGAATATTGAGTGTTGACAGGAATGATCAAGGAAGAAACCAGACCGGCTAAAGCATCTGCTTCTATATTCTGTAATCGAGGCACGTGCTCGATGAAGAATCCAGCGAAGGTAGAAGCAACTCGATCGTCGCTTTGTGAAATGGGATGAGATTTTTATGACGAACTTCATAATTCCCTCGAAACTGACTAACTATTAGCTTAGAATCACCATAAGCTTCTAAATAGTCAACTTTCAGTTGTTTTGACAATTAAAGGCCGATCAGTAGGGCGTTATATTCGGCCACGTTGTTGGTGCAAGGTTCCATGAGAGAAAACGCACAGTGTATAACCAGATGGTCGGATGACACAAGCACGATGACTACTCCGGCCACTATATTTCCTTTAGGTCATGTTCTTGACGTACCGTCAAAGAACATTCGCCAAATGGGGATTTCCTCAGTTGCGGTGTTAGACTCAACCACTTCATTCGGGATTTCAACGTTGAGTTTGGAAGATTCTGGCACCGGATGTGCTGCCAAGAAATCAGCTAATGTTTGGCCTTTTACTACCTTCTAAGGGACAAACAGCATATCGTATGGAGTCAACAGCATTGCCCATGTAGCTAAACGGAAATTAAAAGAACCCGGTTTAGTCATGAGTATTTTGAGAGGATTGACTCTAGATATGATGTAGATAGTCTGTCCAGACACATAGTGATGTATTTTCTGGATAACAAATACCAGTACGAGATATTCTTTTTTCACAGGTGTGTATCTGTGCTCGACACCAACCATCGTGCGACTGAGGTAGTAGATTGCCTTTTTATGACCGCCTTCATTCTTCTGAACTAATAGGGCGCTAAGGGAATGATCTATAGCACGGACATATAATAAGAAAGGCTTTCCAATTATCGGAGCCACCAATACTGGGGGGCTTGTGAGATACTTCTTGATGTCGTCAAATACGCGTTGACATTGTTCAGTCCAGACGAAAGATACTTCTTTCTTTATGAGTTGAGTAAACGGTTGACACCTTCCCGAAAGATATGAAATAAATCGTCTGATGTAGGCCAACCTTCCTTGAAGTCCGTGTAGCTCTTTGGGATTTCTTGGAGGACGTATATCGAGGATAGCTTTCACTTTATCCGGGTCAAGATGTATACCCTTTGAAGTGATAACAAAACTAAGGAATTTGTCGCTGGAGACTCCCAGAAAAGACTTGGTTGGATTCATCTTGAGTTGGTATGTACGCATTAGTTCGAACACCGTTCTCAAATCTTGGAGGTGGTTGCCCTGGAGACGACTTTTAACGGCGATATCATCTACGTAGCATTCCAATGTTTTGCGCAAATGATCGCAAAAAATTGTGTTCATAGCTCGCTGGTATGTCGTCCCTGCATTTTTTAATCCGAAGGGCATCACCGTATAGCAGTATACCCCCAACGGTGCTCGAAAATATAGGTATTTCTCATCATTGGGGAACATCTTGATCTGGTTGTAGCCTGAGAACCCATCCATGAAGGACATCCGCTCGAAGCCACAAGTATTGACGATCATTACGTCGGTGATCGATAGAGGAAACTCATCTTTTGGGCATGCAGAGTTCAAGTCACGGTAATCGATAGAAACTCGAACTTTACCGTTCTTTTTCATGACCAAAAAAATATTAGCGACCCAGTCAGGGTGTTGTTCTTCGCAAATGAACCCACTTGAAATAAGCTTCTTGACTTCACTCTCAATAGCCTCCATGATATCTGGTCGGAACCGCCGTTGCTGCTGCTTCACTGGCTTAGCTTTAGATGAGATATTTTGGCAGCGCATAGCAACTTTAGGGTCTAAGCCTGGCATGTCTTCATAGCTCCATGCAAAGACGTTAATATATTCTCTTATAAGCTGTATAAGAGATTGTCGTTCTTCACCAGACAGAATTTTGCTGATAAAGATTGGTTTAAGAGATGATTCACCTCCTAAATTAACTTGGACGACTTCGTCTTCAGTAGGTGGTTCACGTCGTTCGAAACGTAACTCCCACCTGGTGTCCATCTTTTGAGCCTATTGTTCGAGCTCAATTGATTGGACATCTTCTGCAATTTGGTCAACTGACACCATGTTGACGGACAAAGTTGCTTTGAACATGTCTCCAATGTTGGAATCTGTATTCCAGAGGCAAAAATCAGAAGAATGAGAACAATGATCCACTTCAACGTCTGATCCTTCAGGAGTTGTTGGAGGAGTAACATAACCCAAACCAACACCATTTCATTGATAATAGTTCTTAGGTTTGCCGGAAGGAGCAAAGTGACGTATTGGCAATCGTCGCCCTTGACCATAGTTTAGTCCCTGGTCACTTTTTATATCATATCCCATGTCCTGGATGATATTCTTGGCCTGCCAACTACATCGGTAAAGTTGCATTTTTCCAGAATCATAGTCAGCTTTAGTGTTGTAATTGGGAGTAGTAAAGTCCAGAACGAACTTTCTTTCGCCAATTATTCGACCGGAGATGATCAATTCTTCGCCCTCCTTTCTTGCTGGAACGATGAAGTAATAGATATCTTCTGGCCAGACTTTTTTCTACAAACGAGGCATCGTGACCGGTATGCGGAGATGTGGTCCTATGCTACGCTCTAGGGTGTATAATGTATCTATGTACTGGTTTACAGATTGGTAGACATCAGAGTAATTCAAAGATAAACCTTTACTTAGAAAATATGCAAGTTCTTCTTCAGGGATAACATCATCCACTGAAGGTACATTATTTTGAGTATTGATATACTCATTGAGGGGATCATTGTCCGAAACAGAAGTCACATATTTGATTAAGTTCACCACGTAGGGTAACTCATCAGGATTGGGAGGACAGACTTCAGCAGTTTCCACCCGAGTCATTTTGCGGAGAGTGATGGTCAATGGTTTGACAATATCAGGATTCTTCTTTTTGACCTGGATTGTGAGAGGCTTTGGAGTACTTTTTGGAGTAGTACGTCCTTCGACTCGGATAACCATGGAACCGTCACTGCCAGATGAACTAACTTCAGCTTCACCGTCAGCTTCATTGTCGTCATCCTTGGAGGGCTAAGATTGATAAAGTACCGAATCTCCATAGTAGGCTTCAATACCCTTAAAAGGATCGACATCAGCCAACTCTGTCTTCACTATGCCATTATCGTTGATGTACTTGAAGCACTGGTGAAGGGTAGAAGGAACGATCATGTTCTCGTGTTTCCATGGACGTCCTAACAAGACGTTGTAGGGTACATTGGCATCGATTACATAACAAAAAATCTCTGTTCGGAGATCACCAATCTGGCAATTGAGACGGATCTTGTCTAGCGGATGACTTCTTCCAGCAATGAAAGTCATGATAGTTGTATTGGTTGCAGATAGCTTGTGCAAAGGGATCCCTCAAATTTGGTGTAAATTTCTAGGGATAATGCTGAGGGAGAAACCTGGATCGATGTGCATTCGATGCACCTTAATCGCCCCGATATATCCTGTATAGTACAGAGGTCTATCTTGACGATTGTTTTTTAGTAGCATGTCTTCTTGTGAAAATGTTATATTGGGCACCACTTCTATAGTGCTATGGCAGTAAGGACAGAAGACTGGACCTTCAGCGGAGGCTTTGACTTCAGCGAGATAAGAGTCGGCATGTAGTAATGCCTCACTTAAAGCTTTACGCGTCTCTTTGGAGAGCCGCAGTAGATCGAACAAAGATAATCTGGCAGGTGCATTAGCCAGTTGTGCCAGTATGTCAAAGTTGTAAGGCTGATCCATGCCTTCGGGAGTTGGTGCCTTCAGAGACTTGTCAAATCGCGTCTCCTTCTGTTTAGCTTTGTCAGTAGTTGAGGACTTAGATGGACCAGCTTCTGAACTTGTGGAGGCAGCAGGAGCATGAGAAGGCACTGCGTCTTCTTGTGCAGGGTCATAAGTCCGTAGGTAAGTCTTCCCAGATCGCGTCTAGCCAGATAGAACTTCATAAATGGGAGAAGACACCATATGGCATGACTTGTATTTCTTGCCCCTCTTTGCTTTGGAAGGCACCACCCCCTGCGTCATTTCTTGCACAAGGTCTGGATGGACCCACATGATCTCACCACGTTCTGTCGTGAGTGGCACCAACGTTGAGTCGCGAGCTGGCGGCAAGTTGACGACTTCCATTACTGCCTTAGGGATTGGGTCTACTCCGTCTGGGACTTCTGTGGGAGGAAAGTCACCAAATTGAAGAGAGATCTTGTTAGAAGATACGACCTTGTCTTCAGCTTCAAGGTTGATAACTTGGCTGTCGATAAGCTGTTGTATCTTCTTCTTCAGGATGATGCAATCTTTGGTAGAATGGTGCACGCACTGGTGATAAAAAAAATGGGATCGTTGAGTTGGTTTGCCTCCGCATGACGCTGTGGTGGAGGCAATGTCAGTTTATTACCCTTCATCAATGTATAAAAAATGGTAATAACATCATCTTTGTCAAAGGGGAAAGTCTCCTTGGGTTTGTCAAGAGCACCCTGAGAATTGGAAGCTCCCTTGGAAGTGTCGACCTTCAAGACTTCTTTCCCTTTACCCCCACGAATAGGGATAGTTTTGGGGTGCTTGCTTTTGTCTTCAGATTTGGGTGTCTTCAACCCCAGTAATTCTAGATTAGGAAATCATTCTCAGCAGCATCAGCAGACCCGATGAAAGCGGGCCATGTATCATACTTATGTATACCCAGACAGAACTTCACTGTAGGAAGGAAGTTATGTCGACAAGTATCCATAAGTTCTGAGTCTGGTATACCAAAGGGCATCTTCAATGCTAGTCGCCTGAAGTGTTTGATGAAAGCAATAACAGACTCACTCCTCCTCTGCTTGGTCTCGATGAGGATGGACATACTAATATGCATGCCACTCTCATAAAACCTGTTGAGGAATAACCTCTCCAAGTCTTTAAAGGAGTTAATGCAACCGTCAGGCAGACTGCAGAACCATTCAAAAGCTACCCCCTGTAGAAGCATAAATAAACTTCATAGACCAAGTCAAAGAAGTTGAGAGCTTTTACGCAAAGTCAGTTTCAGACTCTACGCGAGGCCCATTTAAAGACTCTACGCAGAGATCAAACAGAGTCTAACTCTACGCAAGCTGCTTTACGCAAGAGCCATCCTCAAACTCTACGCGAGAGCATTCTCAGACTTTACGCGAGAGACAGGCTGTCCAGACCGCATTTAATGCACGTGATATTGCTCTGACAGAATAATTTTTTGACAGAACATTACACAGAAGCAAAGAAGATTTTTGCACCAAACCCAACGCTTGTCGTTTAGTGTGCAGATGAGCTACTTTACGCTCAAGAGACCACTTTCTTTACGCATGAAAGTTTATTTGAGCTAACTGTACGCCCAAGGCTATTTCTTAGCCACTTTACGCAGGAAGCTTACTTTGAGCAATTTTACGCTCGGCTTTTCCTGATTATGTGTGAACGTGGCTTGTATACGTGGCTTTCATGCCATATTTTTCAAGGATGTGGGAATGTGTTTTCCTTATTTTATTGAAGTAATGGGACACGTGTCAACATGCGTAGAGGCTAATTTCTGTACGTGGATGACAGTTATCCAAATAGCTTGCGTAGAGACTCAATATTGATGTTTTTTACGCACAGAAGAAAAGCCTATATGAAGACTTCTTTTTTAAGAAAGAGGTACAAGATTTTGGAGCCCAGAGACTTTCAGAGCAAACTAATTTTTCAGAATGTTTCTCTTCAACTTTTTCTCAAGAACAAAGTAAAGCAAAGCAAGAAAACATTCGACTGTGCCATCAGTGCCAATTGTGTCGATACCTTTCTGGTGACTTAGTTCTTCCGATTGTTCTTCTTCAAGCAGTTCTCTTCATCATCATCGTGTGGTCCAAGGAACAAAGTGATCGCTCTCAGATTAGACTTCCATAGCAATACTTCCCAGAATCTACTTGTACTTTTGTACTTTTTCTCGTTTTCTTTCAAAAGCCTTTTAAGGGCATTTTGTTAAGTGAAATAAAATGGTGGCTCTGCTGGGGACGACTTTCTCCTCCGACGAGAAAGCAATTGCTCAATATGATGATGTATCGATTGGATCGACAAAGCGGACTCTGGTTGTTAAATTCGACCAGACTGCTTACGAAGAAATACTCCGAACTGGGGTAGTACTCGCTGCTCTAATGTTTAAAAATCACGAAAGGTGCAAAAAGTTTGGATTCCTAAGTCCAAAGCACCCTCTGATCTCTCTACTGTCTCCAAAGGCAAGGGAATTGTTCCCACTCCTGTTGTTGGGGCTCCCGTCTGTGACAAGGCAGTTCCTACTTCAGTTTTGCGTTCGTTGCATAAAGTTCAGTCTCCCATCTGTGACGAGGTAGACTCTCAAGTCTTGCGTTCTACGCGTAAAGGCAAATCTCCCGTCTGTGATGTGGCAGATATTTCTGTTTTGTGCTATACGCGTAAAGGCAAATCTTCTGTCGGTCACATGGTAGATAAAGTTCACAATGGTGCTTTTGCATCTAAAGTAAACTTGCCTACACGCGTACAACGTAAAAACAAGTCTACTATGATAAACAATTCCTTTGGTTTATCCAAGGAGAATAAAAGTTTTGGCAAACCTTCTGTTTTACGCCAACAATCTTCTAATGCTGCTTTACGCAAAATGCCTAATCTTAGGATTACGCGCAATGCTGATGGAGTTCTCAGTGCACAAAAACCAACTCAGGATTTACGCACACAACTTCAAGTGCGTAAAAGCGTACAACTTTTTTCTGCCAATGAAGCTAGTAATCTTCTTTTTACACAAGGGACTGGATATTTCTCTGTCCCAAATATAAAAAAGAAGATATTACCTTCCAATTCTTCTGATTTACGCGAGTTACTTGTACAAAAGCGTAGAAACAGAAAATCTCCTGTGACACTCCTCCAAGAAAACCATCATTGTGAGTGTCACCAAATTGTGATCAAATAATGATTTTTTGCTACTAAACGGTCAGTTTTCGACCGGTTAAGCTACAACATACCTCTGCAATAAATTGATGACCAAAAACATGAGTTGTCCTATGCATCAGTCAATATGGCATCTTATATCAATAGAGGACGACGTTCAAGACGTAATTCGTCCCAGACTTCAGGTCAACAACGGTTCAACCGAATCCTCGACTCTTTTGAAGGAGTGTATCAACATACTCGTTCAAGAAGTCGACAATCTTTAAATATACATTCTTCAGATTCAGAGGCTGGGGCCAGTACTTGGAGTTAGAAACTGATAGCATTGATTCTTATCTCTACACCAATCCCTCTATATGTTCAAGAGAAGTCGAATTCGATGTTATCGGAGAAGAGCAGGAGACGTCTAGTTCTTATACAAAACAGCATCTTTCTGCAGTCGAACAATCGCTAAAGGATATGCTTGCCATGCTGTAAAGTATGCATCAGATGATAACGACTCAGCGAACAGCCCAACCGGCAGTGATAACACCAGTGCAGGTATCTGCGCCAACTCAAGATAGTCAAGGGGTTGATATACCTTTGAATAATCTGAGTCAAGAGCCTGTTATCAATCAAAACTCCGCATCTCCAGATCCTCTCATTCCAGAAGATGTATCACCTCCGGTGGGGGTTACGATACATCCAACCACTATTCAATCAAACATACTCCCTGAAACTAATGAAGCTATTCAAGCTGTTCGGGAGTTAAAGGCACAGTTTGAGGTTCTTAAGCACAAAGATCAGCTCCAGAAGTTGGGGATCAAGCAACCTTATCCTCCCCACTGGAATGATGTGCCCTTTTCTCCTAAATTCAAGCCACAATCCATGATATTATTTGATGGAAAGGCTTCTCCAAGTCAATATATCAATTATTTTGATATTATGATTGTGCATCTACAGAAGAATGATGCTCTTCTCACCTGAGTCTTCATAGGGTGTTTGACGGGTTCAGTATACGACTGGTATCGTAGTCTACCCGACAATTGCATATCGTCTTTTAACGAGTTTAAAGCAATATTTCTCTCTCGTTTCTGTCACGACCCGCACCCACTGTGAGAGTACGAGAACGTAATAACGCCCAGCCTACGCCGTAGTGTCGGTGGTAGAACGCTGTCCTAGGTCAATCATCTAACAATATAAAGGTACCTGTACAGTATATACGCTCCGAATGGAGGTGACATAACAGAACAGTCTCAATCACATCTAAGGCAGATACAGAATAGTAAAGGTAGATAGAGAGATCAAAAGCACAATGTAATACAATTAAGAGGGAGAAATTCTAAGTGTCTAAGATAACAACTCAAGAGCATCCAGCTCAAAACAAATCTCTAATATATACAACATCTCAGAAGAACAACTGAAAGTCAAATAACACAATACTGAAAGAAAAACTAAAGCCTAGCTATCTAGCCTAGACTCTGGGAGTAGCATCCTGTACTGCAGCTGGGTCCTCCAGAGGAACCAGGTCGCAGGTGTCGTCTAAGCCTGCTCCGTAATAGGTGGTACATAGGGCCTCCTCCTCATCCTCTGTAATATTTTCAACAGGTCCAGTCAGGACAGGAGCGAGTATAGTACATCTCAACAGATCATAGCAGGTTAGAAAATATAATCATGCAGTAAAGTAAGATACATGAACTGAAGAAATACAGTATGTAAATAGAGAAAGAAACTGTAATAGAAATATATACTATACATAGAGAACTAATAATGACTAGTGAGTCAGAGTTAAATATAAACATGTGAATGGCATAGGAGATTCATGACTACAGCTAAGAGAGTGATTCATGACTACAGCTACTTGGATAATATTCACATGTCTATTTTTACTCCCCCATCCCCAATCGATACACAAAGATCTGTTCAAGTTATGTTAAGATTCGTGAAACTTCACATGGCTCATAAAATGAGTGATACGTGAAGGTGATTCATGATGGCTCTGTGAACATGAGAGTACATGTGTCACAAGCGATTCGTGAATCAGAGGAAGCATAGAGATACGTGATGATTCGTGAAACGCACAAAACATGCAGTATCCGATGCTCCCGAGGGGGATAACATCTCATGAAAAGATCCATATAGTACCAATCCGTGTGACCAATGTGACAGTATCAAGTAAAGTAATTTAAAGCAGGAAAATAATTCTAAACAGGATATGAAATGATCAGAGAATGTACTCGCCTGGTATCCCGAATGTCCGAAAAGAATATACTGTCCGAGGAGTGGTGTCTGTCTCCTATAGAACAGTACAAGGCACAATAAGTCTAAAATAAGGAAATAGACTGCTACAATGCATCTACATGCTGTCTAGGTCAAACTAGGCTAAAGTCAACCTTTGGTCAACTCTAGTCAACCCTAACAGTCAAACTAGGTCAGTTCTAGTCTAAATAAGTCAAACTAGGTCAAACGAGGTTAAACTTGGTCAAACTAGTCTAGGTTGGTCAAACCTGGCTTAACCAGTCAATTTTAGGTCAACTAGCTAAATATCACACAAGTCACACTAGTCTGGTGATACACAAGTGTATCCCTACCACATGCCATAGGCTATCCTGCCTAGTCCATGAGCCAAATCACCTATAGGCCAATGAAATCCTCACTTCATAACCCACTACACATTTACATATATACTAGTATAACTATTTACCCACATAATATATATATATACATGTAAACACACATACACATAGGTTAGGTAATACATATATATGCATATAAAGGGATACATAAATGTATGTGTGTGTATGTCATGTGTAGACATGTGTGTGTGTGTGTGGACTGTGTGTAGGCAGTGTGTGTGTGTGTGTACATGATTTGTGTGTGTGTGTGATAGATAGGAGGACAGTGCAATGTGAGTGAAAATTACTGACAGGAAATGGGGAAAGTGTGTGTGCATTGCATATATGTGTATGTCATGTGTGTGTGTCAACTTCAGAATGTGTGTGGGTGTAAAACATGTGCAGGTTAGTTTCTTCCAGGGTCAACCAAGTGGCAGTGAGCTAATGTGCATAAGGTGGTGGCCTGTGTGTGTGAGTGTGGATTAATGTGACAGTGTGAGGCAATGTAGAAGTGAGGGAAAAACTGGAAATCCTAATGTGTGTGTGCTAGAGAATACTGTGTACAGGAATTGACTGAACATGTGTTCTCAGATTTCTAAGTTCACATCAATCAAGGCAATCTCAGATTTTCAGAAAGAAGGGAGGGAAGCATAACAGTTCAGATTTTTTTTAGAAAGAAAAGGAAGGGAACCAACTCATGAACCTATCTCAATCTCAGATTTCTAAATATTAACACAAACTCCGGTTTCAATCTTAGATTTGTATTATGGGAATCTCAGTTAATATCAAAACCCCTATCCCAATCTCAGTTTACATATTATTCAAACTCAGGTTTCTAGTAAACGTAAATCTCAGGTTTTAAACTAAGTTCATATAATGATCTACATTATTAGATATACACCCCTTTCTCAGGTTTTTCTTATTTATTCACAGGTCTTGACAATAGAGATCTCAGTTTTTCCTTAACTGTTACAATTCATTTACTGAACTATAACTGAAAATGAAATCTGCAAATCAAATTTCAAAACCAAAACTAACTCAGAATTTGAGTTCTAATAACAGTGAACTCAGGTTTTACTTGCCTTGTATTCAAGTTAACCTATTCAAAATCTCAGTTATACTCTATAGGTTCAAACCCTATCATGGATTCGAATAAACATGAACTAACCTATGGTTCTCAAACCAAAACTACAACACAACTACACATTACATATCAACACACAGGTAGGTGAGCTAATTACTACAATTAACATCATCTATCATTTAATAAAACAATTTAAAATCAGAAAAAGAATCAACTTTCAGTTTTCTAGTATTAGCCTATGGTATCAAAACATAAAAACTTCATTGAACACAATTATCAAACACTCCACACAATCCCACAATCAATTAACTTAAAATACATATATTGGTGAAACAAACTCTGATATTTAAACATCAAAAATCAGGAAAAGAATCGATTTTAGGAAAACAAAAACATTCAATCAGGGTATCAGCCGTATCAGTCCCCTATTAGGAAATTCGAGAATTCGAACCCAAAAACCATCAAATTTACAATTAACAAGTTGGTACATAATGTAGCATAGTGTAGGGGTCCTAAGAGTCATCTCGTATCCAAATATTGGATACGAGTCGTGTCCAAATAGATGCACGAACACAGACACGTACTGTGCATAATTAACCGTCGTACACGCGTGCACGTGCGTATAACACGCGACACATGACACGACATGACACGTGCTCGTGTCCAAGGGTTCACCTAGGATAGACCTAGGTCTGACACACACTGTATCGTGTCCACGAGTCCCACAGATACGATACGACACGAGTATCAGTGGTGTCTGTGCACTCACACAGCAGCCCGCGCGTGGCTCGTACGACCAGTACGGGGGCGATTGCGCCATGCACACTCCACGAGGTGCTCCCAAATTTTGGAAGCACGGTCGCAGACATTGCCTCTAGGCTCACACAAAAATTCAGGACACGACGTGTCCTGTGTCGAGAGAAAATGAGCCCGTGATGCAGGACACAGTGTACGTGTGTGCACGGCGTGTCCAACCCAAAATTCTGACACAATAGAACACTAAAACACTAGGACACCTTCACAAATGTTGACACACACATCAAGATCTACAAATCCATATAATTATATTTCAAAAATATGAAAATAAATTTCTATGTGGCATTTCTACAAACACCTAGTGTGCCTATCATGATACGTGTCCGATACGGACACGAAATGGACACAAATTGTGCCCAAATTTTGGGGACGGCTAGGAAACCCTAAAACCTAACCTTATATGCAAAGAAATCAGGAAAAACTATGAGTTTAGATGATTTACCTATTGAGTATCAAAACTCAGGAAAAGCTTCAAAGAGGGGATTCCAAATGGCAACTCCAAATCTCCAAATTGCATGCAAACTGAGGTGCTCCTCCAAAATCAGTATATAAACATAAATTAGATCCTATTGCAAAAGACTAGGACTAAAAAGGAGCTAAAATGAATTAATTAGAAATTTCTAAGGTTGGGGATTTACCTCCTTCTAAACTTGAGATCTATTTCCAAGAGAGGCTAACCCTAAATGAAAGAGGCATTAAATAGGGGTGGAAAACCCTAAGTTGGCTGCCATGGGTGGGTTTAATTTGGTTTTGGGCCTAAGTCATGGGCCTATGGCTTAATCACAAGTCTCAAAATTGATAAATCATAAGTCATTGACTTAAGCCATAAGTCATGAACTAGTTTCACTTAAGTAATCCTTCCTACCTTAAGACTAATCTCTAATGACTAAAAGTAGGTTAACTAGAGTTAGACTAGGGTTAGTTCTAGGTTAGTCTACAAGTCTCAACTAGTCATGACTAACATAACACATAGCAATATTTAATTAATATCAAAATCACACAAATTCCCATAAATCATAATAAATTTAAATAAATTCTAAAATGACCAAAATACCCTCTAGGCTAAAATGTACTAGTCAAACATCCTAATTATATGGCTAGGCTCTAAGGTTACACTAGTCAAACACCAAAATTATAAGCCATAACTTAAATAGTTTTAAAATGATTAAAAATTACCAAAAATCATATTATTATTTAAATATCATAATTAAATAAATTACAATACAAAATTTCAAAATTACCCTCATTTTAGAAACTGGGTGTTACAGTTTCTATGAAGGAGGGATGGACATGATATGTCTTCCTTAATAGAAATTAAACAAAGAGAAAAGGAGGATACTCGGACGTTTATTGAACGTTTTCGACATGCTACTTTGAAAATGCCTCATGGTATGCCAGATTCAGCATTGATTGATACATGCAAAATAAATCTGCGACCAACTATCGCTGTTTTACAGGCTCTCAATTCACAGATTGGGCCTCGTTTATTATAGCAGTAGT
Organism: Iris pallida; assembly: GCA_029216955.1. NCBI lineage: Eukaryota > Viridiplantae > Streptophyta > Magnoliopsida > Asparagales > Iridaceae > Iris > Iris pallida. The sequence goes on from JANAVB010037020.1 coordinate 5,837,478, forward strand.
TTCAGTCGAGACCAATGGTATATTGGCTCATAAACATGGGATGATCTTCGCCTCAGAAGATAAAGGAAAGAAAGCCTCTTCAGGCAACAACTCTGGTAATCGTAATGGGAAAGGAAAGGAAACCCTAGTGGTAAACCTTTCAAAATCCAAAACTACACCAAGTAATCCGGAGTCTTCTAAACAGAAAGAAGAATACTCTTTCGACGATAGTGATATTCCTGGGATATTTTAGTGTCTCGTGAAGAGTGGTAAACTCCAGATTCTAGATCCAAAATGACCTAATAAGGTGGATTTGATTGATAATCCCAAGTATTGTATCTATCATAGATACATAAATCATCCCAGTAAGGCTTGCTATGTCTTGAAGAAGAAGATTCAAGAATTGATAAATGCTAAAGCTATCGCTTTAACTAATGATGATCATACAGTCACAACCAATATGATTTTTCTTTAATTTAGAGGTTTTCCTCCACCGCAAGTTCCTGATGGGGTTGTCCCAATTCCGAAGGCGACGATGAAGATTGTGAATTTTCTACTAGCCAGAGATCAAAGTGAAAAATTAATGCCTCTCACCTTGAAAAATGGTGAAATTATGTGGGTACACCCCGACTTAGTACCTGAAATGGAACATGAAAGTAAAACTTTAAAATCCAAGAAAGGTAAAAAAGTCAGAACCTGCAATATGATTTCTCATGTTGTTACCACAGATCATGATGATTCTGATCATCTGTGGGATGATATCCCTTTGGAAGATAGGCTAAAGGGTCTGAACATATGCCCTCCAAGTTTGGCTCCTCCTACCAAACTAAAGCTTACTCATCAGCAATAGTTATCCATGAATAGTGTCCCTTTGTATAGGGTAGAACAAGTTTTTGCTACCTATGAGAAATCTCCAGCTGGAATTTTACCTCATGCACTGAAAGTTTCTACCCTTGCGACTACAGGGGTCTCCGTTCCTTCTTCATCTGCTGGAACGTCTTGTGAAAGTCCGTTACCCATTCGCATGTACAGTCAATAATCGGTTTATCTTATGAAAAAAATGGGCTATGACTTTCAAAAAGCGGAAGGCTTGAACGATGGTAAAGGTATGCGAGTTCCTTTGCAAATTCAAGGTCGGAGATCCTCCGTTGGATTGGGATTTGAGGTCCTTCATAAAAATTCCCATAAGCCAAAGACTAAGGAAAAAAAGACTATATCCTGTAATATGGTACTTCATTCTCCTGAGTCTGAAGAATAGGCTTTTGCTGGAACAAGATCTGGAAAGGACTACCATAAAGATTACGAGAGAACTTCTAAAGAGGTGGATGATGCTGCTGAAACTCTATCGACTCAGTCATCTTCTATTTCTGCTGAGGCAAGACTTTCTAAACACCAGTGGTTGAAAAAGAAAAACAGAAGGCAGTACGTTTTGACGTCCCGCTGAAGTCTGGTCCAAATCAAGGGTTGATGAAACCCTATAAGTTTGACATTCTAGCCGAATTGACCAATACTCCGGCTAGGCTTTCCATCTTTAAGTTACTCCGTCTCTGTAAAGAAAGTTGAAAAACTTTGAGTGAAGCTTTGCTACAGGCAGATTCATGCTTAGCCAGCTCAAAAGTCCTGACAATACACCGATGTCGTATCCCCAATGCCACAGTGTGATGGAGTCAATTCCTAATATTACTTTCACACAAGAGAAAATGCTGTTGAAGCATAATCGACATGACAGGCCTCTTTGCTATACAGGGTATATTGACTCGACCGAGATTGACAGGATTTACAACGATCTTGGGTCTACCATTAGCATTATTCTTCAGAGTATGTTACAACCTGTCACTTCCACTTTTCACAATTAGGGGTAAAATGGTCATTTTTGCATTTTTGGGAAATTTAGAAATTTTTATTTAATTTTATTGTTATTTGGGGATTTTTAGATTCGGGTTCGAATTTCAGCTCATTCCGACTTGTATCGGAGACCCGGGGTAGCTTAGACTCTGATCGGGACCCAATTTTAAGCTAGACAAGGTCCATAAAATCCCACAAATTAGTCTAGTACCTTTAGACAATTTTTCCGTGACTTAATCGGTCAATTTGTAGATTTTAACTTGGCCGTTCCAACCCCGAAAAATCCTTAAGTCAAATTTTGGCCTAAAGGAGGCTTGGAGGGCATTTTGGACATTAGCCAAATGCCCCCAAACCCCCTTACATGGCCGGCCACCATGGGAGCCCCCTCCCTCTTCATTCTACTTCTTCTCCACTCAAGTTCTTCCCTAATTTTGAGTTTCCCCCAAACCTAGACCTAGAAGTTGAGATTTGATCTCTCAATCTTCCATTTTTCCCCAAATTTCTTCCATAGAACCCCTCTATATCATCAAGGAAGGGAGCTACCAAAGTTTGGGAGAAAAGTGCAAGGTGGAAGTGTCCATTCTTCAAGAATCTTCGTATCGGAGAGAGTTTCATTAGGATTTACTCCTAATTGGTAATTACCTATTCTCTAAATCAATTTCCTATGAATTTTATTGATTTTGGAACCCATAGGAACCACACCATGGTTGTGTCCCTTTGTACAGAGATTAGAGACCTATGGGAGACTCCTAGGAGGGCTAGGATTGTGTTTGTGTGTCCATATATTTATATATGTATTTATATATTTATGTGTGTGTGCGTCCCTATATATATATATATATATATATATATATATATATATATATATATATATATATATATATATATATATATATATATATATATATATGTGTGTGTGTGTGTGTGTGTGTGTGTGTGTGTGTGTGTGCGTATGTGTGTGTCCCTATATATATATGTGTGTGTGTGTCCATATTATTGGCCCATTGGTCATATGGTCAACTTGATTTTAATAATTGATCAAACTCTGTCTCGATATATGAAGCTAGTCAGGATGTATCAGACTCTTGGACATGAACAAGAACAGATATCTGCACAGTTCAAGACCGAAGCTATGTTTGCCTGTTCGAGTCTATATTTCCTTTGAGCAATGTATTTTTCATTTTATTGAGTCTAGGAATACGTTGTACACCGAGTCGTATTGGCAAATAGGCTATTCTAAAATGTTTTCAAAATACTTTTAAAATATCCTTTGTTTTGAAAAACATTCTTTTAAACAAAAGCTTCAAAAAGGTTTTCAAAAATCCCCAAAAACTAATTTTAAAACCTAACCTAACCCTGACAGAACTCGGCTAGAGTTCGGCCAGAGTTCGTCCAGAGTTCGGTTGGTGGCCGTTTGATTTTTGAATTCTCTGGAACTTGGTCCTCCTGTAGTTGCGGATTTGACCGAGATTTTCTCATCGAGTTCTGCCCGAATTCTGCCCGAATTCTGTCAGAATTCTGTCTTTGGAATTCCTATAAATAGAGAAGGATTTCGATCATTTCAACTCACTCATTCACTTTCAATCTTCTCTCTATCTAAAGCTTTCAGTCTTCCAAAGAGTTTTTTTCGAGCTTTAAATTTCAGATCCCAAGCCAATTACAATCCTCTAGTCGATTTGCCAGTGCGGTGCGGTCTAGAAGTTTCCGAGAGATTGTAATCAGAAGGCTTGATTGAAGAATACCTCTTCACATTTGAAGTTGGACGAGTTTTTCGTATCAAAGCTCGCGTTGTAGAAGTTGCAAGGACTTCGTAAGAAAACTTGCGGTTTTGCCAATAGTGGATTCAACTGGTAGCAAGAGTTCTACCGACTGGATTAGTCCTCAACAGAGAAAAACCAGTATACATCGCTGTCTTTGCGTTTGCATTCTTATCTCTGCCTTTACTTTACTTAGTTGTGATTATTATTCTGTGATCTTGCTGCTAACATTTTTTAATTATCAATATTCCGCTGCCTACTCTATTCACCCCCCTCTAGAGTATTGTACTTTACGATTTCGTTCCTACAATTGGTATCAGAGCGGGTGTTATAGGTAAAGCAAGGTAACATTGCAATTATTTATTTATTTAATTAATTGTTATATAGATCACAGCACAACACATGGCAACTGTGAAATTCACAAGTGAAGGCCAGGCCACAAACAGACCTCCACTGTTTGATGGTACGAATTATACCTATTGGAAAACACGGATGAGTTTCTTCTTGAAATCTCTTGACTTTGATTTATGGTCTATTGTTATTGATGGCTATCAAAAGCCCCCTCGTATAAATATTGATGGAGTTTTAGTTGAAAAACCCCATAGAAGATATATAGAGGAGAAAAAGAAAAAAGGCCAGTCTTGATGCACGTGCTATTAATGCTCTATTTTGTGCTTTAGACAGAACTGAATTTAACAGGGTGTCTATCTGCACAACGGCTAATGAAGTGTGGAAGCTACTTGAAGTCACACATGAAGGCACGACTCAAGTCAAAGAATCAAAAGTCAGCAGACTTACTCAAGAGTATGAGGTGTTCAAGATGAAGCCCAACGAAACAGTTACTCAGATGTTCGAAAGATTCTTGGATACTGTAAATCCTTTGTCCTCCCTAGGCAAAGAGTACAGTAACCATGAAAAGATTTGCAAACTCCTGCGAGCACTTACCAAGAACTGGATTCCAAAGGCTACTGCAATCATTGAAGGGAACGACCTCACAACTATGTCCCTCGAAGTACTCATGGGTAAGCTACTCACTCATGAACTGGAGCTACAAGATTTTGAAGAGCCTCTACCAAAGGAGAATACGATCGCTTTCAAGGCTCAGCACAGAAAAGCTGCTGAAGGTGACTCAGACAGCAGTGAATCTGATGCTGAAGATCAAGCACTTCTAGCAAGGAAATTCAAGAGATTCATGAGACATAAGAAGAGAGCCAAAGAAAACAACAGCAACAACTAGTATCAAGATGATGTTGTCTGCTATGGCTGCAAGAAGAAGGGACACATGAAGAAAGATTGTCCTACAAACTCATCATCAAGCAAGAAGAGCAACAGGTATGAAAAAGGAAACCTGAAAAGATCAACATCATGGAAGTATGCCAACACCAGCATATGGCATGAAAGTGAAGCCAGCGACTCAGAAGACGAACAATCAGAAGACGCTGCAAACGTATGCTTTATGGCATCCGATCAGGTACCTACTGAACCTGTAGTTGATACATATGATGACTTCATCTTTGAGCAATTAGGAGATGCCTTCAGTGAACTGATGACTGATTACAGGAAACTGCGTAGCAAGTATCAGACCTCTAAGAAGGTACTCAAAGAGTACAAAGGTAAAATAGGTAGACTTACCGACCTACTAGCTGAGGTTAGAAATAATGTTAGTGAGTCTGGTGAGCTTTCTTTAATAAAGCTCTTATTACACGAGACTACCAAGTTATCTGAAGAGAAAGACAAAGTTATTGACCAACTCAAGGAAGAACTTTCTAAAAAGAAGAAAAGTCTTCAAAGTGCACAAATAAGAATGGAAACACTCACTTCTGATTATACTAAGTTGTATGACACTTCCAAAAGATTGGAAATTAGGTTAGGAAAACAGCCTGAGACTGCTGCTTCCTTCCCTAACACGTGTCACTCACCGAAAAATCGGAACATTCCTAAGCCAAACACTGTCAGACCTAACCCTATCAAACCTTTACCCCAAAAGGTTAAGCCCAAACAGGATTATAGGCATGCTTTCTTCTATACTAGAAAACCTAAACCTACCAACCATGCACACCACTCAGCTTTCAACACTCGACATGCAAAATATTATTATTGTGGCCTCATTGGTCATATTTCATCTGCATATAGAATCAGAAAGCTTGTTGATTTAAATATTTATGCTTGGATACCAAAGGCTAACATTTCAGGACCCTACAAGAAATGGGTACCAAAAGTTTCATCTGCAAACTGTTTTGTAGGTGGAACACCTTTCACATGCTAGAAGCAAATAGATCATCGATAGCGGTTGTTTACGGCATATGACCGGTGATGCTACACTATTTGCAATACTGTCGAAGAAAAAGAAGGAAGGCTATGTCTCCTTCGGTAATAACTTGAAAGGGTATATCATTGGTATCGGTGATGTTGGTAAGTCTCCCTATCCTATAATTAAGGATGTCTGTCTGGTTACCGAGTTGAAACATAATCTACTCAGCGTAAGTCATCTAGCTGATCATGGTTATGGCATCAACTTTGGCAAAGACAAATGTACTATAGTTGATAGCTCAACTAGTAGTACTATCTTTGAAGGTATCAGGGAAGACAACATATATGTTTTCTATTTGTTGGAAGAAACTGACATTTCAGGTAGATGCTTAATGGCTAAAAGTGATGAGAGTCATCTGTGGCACATGAGACTCGGTCACGCAAATATGGATACAATATCAAGATTATCCACAAAGAAGCTAGTACGCGGTTTACCGGATATTACATTCAAGAAGGATTCGGTATACAGCCAATGTGAAAAGAACAAAGCTACCAGATCCACATTCAAGTCAGTAAACGCAGTATGTACTACTAGACCTCTACAATTGCTTCATATGGACTTATTTAGTCCTCGCAGAGTTGCTAGCCTCAGAGGTAAACTTTATGCTTTCGTAATTGTAGATGATTTCTCTAGATACACGTTGGTATACTTCTTGACACGCAAGAATGATGCATTGTCCGAATTTGTCGCCTTTTGCAAGAAAGTACAGAATGAAAAAGGTTGCATGATCACTCGCATAAGAAGCGATCATGGTGGCGAATTTGAGAATACAGAGTTTGAGCAATTTTGTGACACACACGGTTTTGTACACGAGTTCTCCTGCCCTAGGACTCCACAACAAAATGGAGTTGTGGAACGTAAGAACAGAACTCTATCCGAAATGGCCAGAGTAATGTTAAACCAGTTTAGTCTACCCAAATATTTCTGGGCTGAAGCTGTTAATACAGCTTGTTTTGTTCTCAATAGAGTTCTAATTCGACCCAAATCGAAGAAGAATCCATTTGAGTTATGGTTTGATAGAATTCCTTCTGTTTCATATTTTAGAATATTTGGTTGTAAATGTTTTATTCTTAATACAAAAGACAATTTGGAAAAGTTTGACGAAAAGGCCGATGAAGGTATATTTTTAGGTTATGCGGCCAAGAGCAAAGGATACAGAGTCTTCAACAAATGAACCATGATCATCGAAGAGTCAATCAACGTCACTTTTGATGAACTGAATCAAATGACTATCGATGACAATGACGAAGATCCAACTGTACCAAGCTCAACAACAGCTGATTCTCAACCAAGCTCGGCACTAGCTGATCCTCCTAGAGAAGATCCAGGAACCAGCTACCTTCAGAGTCTGCCGAAAAGATTAAAATTTACGGCTGATCATCCAAAGGATTTGGTAATTGGTGACATTATAAAAGGTGTAAGTACTCGTACATCCAGTAGAGATATTATTTCTAGTGTTGCATTTATTTCACAGCTAGTACCCAAAACTATTAATGAAGCATGTAGTGATAGTTTTTGGATAGATGCTATGCAAGAGGAATTAAACCAATTTGAACGGAATCAAGTTTGGGAACTTGTTCCCAAGCCTATTGATCGTCCGGTCATTGGCACCCGTTGGGTATTCCAAAATAAACTGAATGAGAATGGTTTAGTGACTCGTAATAAGGCTCGACTCGTAGCTCAAGGATACAATCAAGAAGAAGGTATCGACTACGATGAGACTTATGCCCCAGTTGCGAGATTAGAATCCATTCGCATGTTATGTTCATTTGCATGTTTTCATAATTTCAAATTATTTCAAATGGATGTCAAGAGTGCATTTTTAAATAGTTTTATAAAAGAAGAAGTTTTTGTAGCACAACCTCCAGGTTTCACAGATTTTAAAAACCCTGATCATGTTTTCAAGTTGAAGAAAGCTTTATACGGTTTTAAACAAGCCCCTTGTGCTTGGTATGATCGTCTAAGCTCTTTTCTACTTGACAACGTTTTTTCAAAAGCCAAGGTTGACACTACACTTTTTATTAAGTCCTTTAATGGTAAACTTCTTTTAATACAAGTCTATGTAGATGATATCATATTTGGATCTACTGATGAATCTCTGTGTCAAGAATTTTCTAAGTGTATGTCACGACCCGCACCCTAGAGTTAGGGCACGAGAACGTAACAACGCCCAGCCTACGCCGCAGTGTCGGCGGTAGAACGCTGTCCTAGGTCTCAATGCATCTAACAGTATAAGACTAAACAGTTTATACTTCCCGAATGGGGGTGACATAGCAGAATGTAAACTCAATCACATCTAAGGTAGAGCATAATGGAAGATAGATAAAACATGAAATCGAAAAGAGATACAATAGATAGAAGTCTAAGTGTCTAAGGTACAAACTCAGAATACATCTCAAAACTCAAATACAGTAATCCATAAATACAACTCAAGATGACTGAAAATAAACTATAAGCAAAAACCCTAGCTATCTATGCAACCTCTACTGTCTCCTCTAGGCTAGCAGGCAACCTCCAGGTTATTTGTAAAATTTATCAACGGGTCCAGTCAGGACTGGAGCGAGCACAGTAAATCTCAACAGATCATAGCAGGTTAGAAAATATAATCATGCAGTAAAGTAAGATATAGGATCTGAAGGAAATACAGTATGTAAACAGAGAAAGAGAACTGTAATAGAAATATCTACTATATATAGAGAACTAACAGTGACTAGTGAGTCAGAGTAAAATATAAACATGTGAATGGCATAGGAGATTCATGACTACAGCTAAGAGAGTGATTCATGACTACAGCTACTTGGATAATATTCACATGTCTATTTCTACTCCTCCATCCCCAATCAATACACAAGGATCTGTTCAAGTTATGTTAAGATTCGTGAAACTTCACATGGCTCATAAAATGAGTGATACGTGAAGGTGATTCATGATGGCTCTGTGAACATGAGAGTACATGTGTCATAAGCGATTCGTGAATCAGAGGAAGCATAGAGATACGTGATGATTCATGAAACGCACAAAACATGCAGTATCCGATGCTCCCGAGGGGGATAACATCTCATGAAAAGATCCATATAGTACCAATCCGTGTGACCAACGTGACAGTATCAAGTAAAGTAATTTAAAGCAGGAAAATAATTCTAAATAGGATATGAAATGATCAGAGAATGTACTCGCCTGATATCTGAATGTCCAAGGTAAAGGTACTGTCCGAGGAGAGGTGTCTGGCTCCTAATTAGAACAGCACAAGTCACAACATATCCAGAAGGGTAATATAAAGCACTACAATGCATTATACATGAATCTAGGTCAAACTAGGCCAAAGTCAACCCTTGGTCAACTCTGATCAACTGTACTAGTCAAACTAGGTCATGTCCTAACCCAGCAAGTCTTACTAGGCCTAACCAACACTATCCTAGCAAGCACACATCAATACAAGGCTATACAAGCTAACATACACCCAACTCTATATAGCATGCAATTATTCAATACTCAAATAGGTAAGAATTCACATTGGATATACACTAGGTAATCTATTACTTTAAGCTATATATGTCTACACATATATACACATGCATATATTGGTATTCAACATTAGGTCTATAATCATGGCATTTCAAATGGTTATATAAACTTATATATTACAACACAATATGCTAACATATATATAATACACATACATAGCTAAGTTAACTATATTCATAAATACTTATTTAAGAGGCTATGTGTGTAGGTGAACATGGAAAAGGGGCAAGTGAGGGTTAAATGGGCATACATAGTGTATACATATCAAAGAGTGTCAAAGTGTAAGTGAACAAAGTGTCAAGTGTGATAGTGTCAACATAGTGTAAGGGATACATGAGGTAATATAGGATTTGTGTTAACATAGAACATTACATCTCATTAACTTGTATATTGCATATATTACATCTATTATTATATTACATTTATGCTTGCATTCATTCATCATTCATTTATTCTCTTGCACTACTATATGCACCATACATTACATACTATGGAACCTACATATTCATTACAAGCCATACTTATACATGCTTACATTAGATAGGATACTTACACCTCATACATCATTTATTTAACCATTTACTCATTCTTGCATTCTCTATTTAATTACATAATGTATATACATTAACATGGGTTAAAATCAAATAGAATATTATATTACACACAAGGGTGCACAAAATGCATATGCCGAATAGTAACTTCTACTAATAATCAATACTGTACCATCTCAGCATGAATTAAAATCTAGGATTAAAGTATGTTATAGATCTATGTGTTAGCTTTCCGAAACTTCAAACGGATCGCGTTTTCGTTTCCGGAAACTCCCGAAATCGCGAAAACACCGAGAACGCGTTTGTCTTTCGTACAGCTGACACACAAATAATTTTCTAGAAAGTTACAGAAAGAATTAGGCCTATTAATACATGTTTTCGGAAAGCAAACTTCAATACGCTTCTTTTAAAAAAAATGGGAGATTAAACCGAGCTTTGAGCTAGAAGTTATGACATTTCTAAGTTAGGACTGAAATTAAAAACGTGGATAAAAATCATGACGGATTTGGGTAGTTTGAGACAAAAGAACACAAGTATATAACATAATATATCAAGAACTCACTCTCTACACTAATATATATATATATATGAGACACTATAGAACACATCTCCAATACAAAAATATGAGATTAAACATGTCATAATTCATTCATACATAACAACAACAACAACACATAGTGTGTCCAAATTTGGAATTTTCTCACATAGACACAACCACAACACAAAGGACACTCCTATGACCTCCAAAAGGACACAAAATGGACACAAATGGAGATACAACCATGGGGGTCATTCCTATGGGTTCAAAATAGACCTATATGCATGAGAAAATAAAAAGGAGAAGGGATTTATACCTCCCGGTAGATCGAATCGAAGAAAAGCCTTTCCGGAGCGACACCGACACGTAGAGATTCCAAAAGGACACGAACGAGCTCCGAATCCTCCCAAACTTGGGTAGCTTCCTCCTTGGCTAGAATGGAGAAGAAAAGAAGAAGATTTGGTGGCAAAATGGAAGGATTTGGTGGAGAAATTACTAGGGATTGCTCTCTAGGAATTTGGAGAAGAACAAGAGAGAGAGTGTGGATGAGAATAATGAAATAAACTTGAGCCTATCCTCTCCCAAAGTGGCTGGCCATATGGGGCTATTTGTCCTATTATGGTAAGGTCCAAAATGCCCCCACTAACCTATTCTATGAGTATTATGAAAGGGCTAATTGGTTGGGGCTAAATTAGTCATTCTAAAGTCTCTAATCACACTAACCTTATCCATAATAATTAGTCTGACCTCTAACTAAAATATTTCTATCATGTGGACTAAACTTAATATCATGTGGGCCATGCCTAACTAGTGTGTGGGTCCCACTAGAGTCAAACTACCCCCGGGTCCCCGTTTCAAGTCGGATTGAGTTGAAATTCGAACCCGACTCCAATAACCCCAAAACAATATCATAAATAATAAAATAATATCAAAATAATTCAAAGAGGTCAAATGCAAAAATATCTTTAGGCCAAAAATGATATTAAAATATCATAATCACATGGTTAGGCTCTAGGTCAAACAGTCTCTAGGGTTTCACTAGCAAAACGTCAAAACCACAAGTCATTGATTTAAATAATTTTAAAATAATTTAAAATTACCAAAAATTATATCATGAATTAAATATCATTATTAAAATAATTATAAACATGAAATTTCAAAATTACCCTCATTTGGGAAACTGGGTGCTACAGTGTATGCAGAATGAGTTTGAGATGAGCATGATGGGAGAGCTGAAATTCTTTCTCGGACTGCAAATCAAATAAACTGACAATGGAACATTCATAAATCAAGCCAAATACACAAAAGATTTGCTAAAGAAGTTTGATCTGGATAATGTCAAACCTATTGGCACTCCGATGGCAACTTCAACAAAGCTTGATATTGATGAACAAGGCAAGCCAGTCGACATACGTAAGTATCGAGGTATGATCGGTAGTTTACTTTATTTAACTGCTAGTCGTCCAGATATAATGTTTAGTGTTTGCCTGTGTGTACGTTTTCAAGCAAATCCAAAGGAATCACATCTGTGCGCAGTTAAGCGTATCTTTCGATACCTTAAGGGCACTTCTTCTGTTGGCTTGTGGTATCCCAAAACTAAGTCCTTTGACCTTATTGGTTATTCGGATGCAGATTTTGCTGGATGCAAAGTTGATAGAAAAAGTACCAGTGGCACATGTTATTTCTTAGGCAAAGCTTTAGTCTCATGGTTTAGTAAAAAGCAAAATTTTGTAGCCCTATCAACAACAGAGGCTGAGTATATCGCTGCAGGACGTTGTTGCGCTCAGATTTTATGGATGAAATAAACCTTGGAAGACTATGATTTATTTTACTCACACATTCCCATTTTTTGTGATAACACGAGCACTATTAATTTGACTAAGAATCCTGTATGTCATTCTCGTACAAAACATATCGAGATTCGACATCATTTTCTTAGAGATCATCATCAAAATGGAGATATTGATCTTGTATACATAGATACTGAGAATCAATTAGCTGACATTTTTACAAAACCTCTAGCAGAAGATTGTTTCAATTATTTACGTCAAGAATTAGGAATTTTGGATGTTAATAATATTAATTAATTTTGTTTTATGATTATATTTCAAATACGCAAAAACTATGTTAGAGACAAGCCAATAAAGAGTCTGTCTGTCACCACAACTACGGTTGAAGCGAAGCGGTACTTAAGAGTTCCCCGGTGAACCTCCGCCAGCTGGGACAGTACTCCTACAGCTAATCTAAAACAGTCGCTGTGTAATAATATTTAATCTATAAAATAATATTAATTATGTTAATTGAAGGTTGAAATTACTAATCTTTGAATTAAATATTTGAAATGAGCCAATGAAAAAGAAAGTGTTCCAAACCAAACCCAGGAGAATTCGGCCAGAAGTCGAACCGAATTCGGCCCGAGTTCGGTTGAGGGTGTCAGGTTATATAACCAGAACCCGAGAGCCTTTCTTCCTCATTGCTTCTAAACCACATCAACAGCAACCAGCAGCCACACGAGGAGAACCCCAAACCCTAGTTCTTCATCACTCCCTCTCCTCCAATCCAAGTGGTGAAATCAATCCAAACTTTGGATTCGTGCGGAGTTCTTCATTCTCTACAACATACTCCGATCTCGGGAGGTATAACTCATTGTTTCCTCTCCGTTCAATTTCGTGCTATTTCCTTTATTTTTCAAATGGCACCTAAGGGATTCAACCCCTTTAAGAGGAAGAAGACAACCAACCCAAGTGAGGAAGGTTCATCTTTGGATCCGCCTACTAATTTCCTATTTTTGCCAGTCCAATCTAGCGACGGCGCGTTCGACTGGTTTTACTTTCAAACCCTAGACCAAGCCTTACTGTGGTATGGAGACTTCTCCATGAGATCCATATGCACAGGTGCACCCATCAAGTGGACTGTATTTCCTGATCATCGCCATTTCTTTGAGGCATTAGGGTTACAGTATTTTGTTAAACTCTGTTTTCCCATTGCAACTAATGCCATTAGACTGTTTTACTGTAATATCATATTAAACACTTTTGATGTAAGCACACGTGTTGGAGGATTAGATATCAATTTTAATGATGTTCTCTTAGCGGAGATCCTTGGTATTTCCAACGAAGGTGAACCGCTTGTTGACATCACTGAGTTTGATTTCCCCGAAGGCACGACACTTACCAGTTTTAAAGCTGAAATTTGTGCACCTGATAGAGTTCGCTCTGTAAAGTTCAAGGCAAACAACCTGAACTTGTTTAATTATGAATTGCACCGTATCATTTATTCCACTCTCCTTCCGAAATCTACTTCAAAGGATGATGTCACGTCTCTTGAATTATCTGCTATGTATCATATTCTTAAGGGGATTCCATTTTCTGCCCCTAAGACCATTATTCAGATGATGGGACGTTGTCGTGCAAGAGATAGAAATCTCTCTTATGCGATGATTCTCCTACGTATCTTTCAGCGTTTTGACATTGACTTATCTACTTGTGCTTAAGACCCTGAGCCCAAGGTTCTCAAATTATCTCATCGCAGTATGACTGCATCTGCTCCTCCTACTGCTCCTGCTACTGCACCACATCCTCCACCTCCTCAGCAGTATGCTATGACTTTTGAGGGCATACACCAGCACCTTTCAGATTTATACGTCTCCATGACGGACATGGCTCGCGAACGTGAGTTCCGCGACGTCACCCGTTATCAGGCGATTACAAACTCCTTAGCTGATCTTCGTTTCGCCCAGACTGGACATTCAGTCGGTTCCATCCCTAGAGATCCAGCTTTCTCTGGTTACCGCTGTGAGGATGAGGCTGTTCATGCCTACTTCCAGCCCGGTAATGCATTTGATTGGTACCGTTCTGACCGTGCTCCTCCTCGTGATTATGTTGATTATGTCGGTGAGTTTTATACTGGCGCTCCTCCTCACCCTTCTGGCGCAGGTACCTCTGTAGTTGGTCCTTCTGGACATGCTGGTCATCATACTGATGATGGTGATGATGACGATGAGGAGTTATGATATGTTAGTTGATGTATGAGACTTAGACATTATCTACTGTACACTTGGAAATGCTTCGACATTCCAAGTTTTTTTTTTTTAGACTTTATTATCATTATTTCTTTTGAGGACTTGTACTGGACTTTATTGATGTCTTATGAACATCTTTTCATCATTATGGATTTTGTAGTTTATGATTCACATCAGTTTACTTTTTTACTTAGCATCTTTATCTGCTTCTTATTATAAACTGCTTGTGAAATAATTCTATGTTTTTATTGTTAACTGCCTGCGTACAAATACATGCCTGTGATGTTATTCAAATTTTCTTTACTATCATTTATCATGTTTATTTTCTTGTGTTTCTTCACTGTTTGTTATTTATGCATTGATTGCGGGGGAGTTTTTACTCTTTTGTAATTATTTTGCTAAGTGACAACGGGGGAGAAAAATAAAGATCTAACATTCTTTTGATTTTATTTCAAGCTTAAATGTTATATCATTCATAGTTTGTCAATTATCAAAATGGGGGAGATTGTTGGCCCATTGGTCATATGGTCAACCTGATTTTAATAATTGATCAAACTCTGTCTCGATATATGAAGCTAGTCAGGATGTATCGGACTCTTGGACATGAACAGGAACAGAGATCTACACAGTTCAAGTCCGAAGCTATGTTTGTCTGTTCGAGTCTGTATTTCCTTTGAGCAATATATTTTTTATTTTATTGAGTCTAGGAATACGTTGTACACCGAGTCGTACTGGCAAATAGGCTATTCTAAAATGTTTTCAAAATACTTTTAAAATATCCTTTGTTTTGAAAAACATTCTTTTAAACAAAAGCTTCAAAAAGGTTTTCAAAAAGGTTTTCAAAAATCTCCAAAAACTAATTTTAAAACCTAACCTAACCCTGACAGAACTCGGCTAGAGTTCGGCCAGAGTTCGGCCAGAGTTCGGTTGGTGGCCGTTTGATTTTTGAATTCTCTGGAACTTGGTCCTCCTGTAGTTGCGGATTTGACCGAGATTTCCTCATCGAGTTCTGCCCGAATTCTGCCCGAATTCTGTCAGAATTCTGTCTTTGGAATTCCTATAAATAGAGAAGGATTTCGATAATTTCAACTCACTCATTCACTTTCAATCTTCTCTCTATCTAAAGCTTTCTGTCTTCCAAAGAGTTTTTTTCGAGCTTTAAATTTCAGATCCCAAGCCAATTACAATCCTCTAGTCGATTTTCCAGTATGGTGTGGTCTAGAAGTTTCTGAGAGATTGTAATCAGAAGGCTTGATTGAAGAATACCTCTTCACATTTGAAGTTGGACGAGTTCTTCGTATCAAAGCTCGCGTTGTAGAAGTTGCAAGGACTTCGTAAAAAAACTTGCGGTTTTGCCAATAGTGGATTCAACTGGTAGCAAGAGTTCTACCGACTGGATTAGTCCTCAACAGAGGGAAACCAGTATACATCGCTGTCTTTGCGTTTGCATTCTTATCTCTGCCTTTACTTTACTTAGTTGTGATTATTATTTTGTGATCTTTCTGCTAACATTTTTTAATTAGCAATATTCCGCTGCCTACTCTATTCACCCCCCCTCTAGAGTATTGTGCTTTACGATTTTGTTCCTACACATATATATATGTGTGTCCATGTGTGTGAGTGTGTGTGTGTGTGTGTGTCCATATATATGTATATAGATATATAAATTTACATGTGTGTGTGTGTGTGTATATTTATATGTATATAGATATGGATGTGTGTGTGAGTGTCTATATATATATATATATATATATATATATATATATATATATATATATATATATATATATATATGTGAATGTGTGCCTATATATGTGTATGTGTGCCTATATATATATATAGATATGTATAAAAAAAAAACAAAAATATATATATATATATATATATATATATAGTGAGTTAGAGGAGGGATTAGAGAGGAATTTAGAGAGTGAGATGAAGAGATTCGAGAGTGGGAACAAAGGGAGTTAGAGAGGAAGAAGGAAGGGCAGTAGCAGCAGCTATAGGGGGGATTGGAGCTGCTGCCCCCCCATCACAGCAGCTAAAGCAGCAGCAGCATCATGCAGTAACAGCAGCTGCAGCAGCAGTAACAGCAGAAATAGCAGCAGTAGTAGCACCAAAAGCCCCCCATTTAACCCCCTTAAACACCCCTAAACCCATATATATATATATATATATATATATATATATATATATATATATATACATACATATATATATATATATATATATATATATACCAATATATACCCACTTATATACCTATATATATTTTTTTTTCCTCTTATATACCCACTTATATACCTATATATATACGTATATATACTCCCAAAGATAACCTCCCAACTAGTCCTAAGCGAGTGGATTTAGAATGGGATTTTGAGGAGCGTGAGTGAGTCGGAATTTAGTGAAAGGGAGATTTTGAGTTCCGAGTGTCGGAACGCGTCCAAATTTGAATGAGACTTAGATAATGTAAATTAGATTTTGTTGGTAGGCTCCTAAGTTGAAATCGGAGTTTCATGTGGGATTAGGAGGATGGTATCACACGATATCATTGAGTATCTCGCGATACTCAAGATAATCGGTAAATCGACAACATATACCGTAAGATGGACTGGATGTCCACTTTACCTAGGAAGCTTGGTTGGTAATGATAGTGTAGGCTAGTATCTTACTACCCTAGGAAGCCGGGAGTGAAACTCCTAAGGTAAAGCTACTTGGCCTTAGTACTAGAGTAGAAGGGTAAATGGATAAGTAGGGATAATACCCAATTCTTAACATATGAGTTTAATACTTTAAGATATAGCTAAAATTAGGATATTATGGTTGGTAATGGTTAGGAATAGTGGACTTGGACTAGCTTTGACCTTGGTTGACCACTGTTGACTATTTTGACCAAAAGTCAATCGAAAGTCAACCGAAGCCTAAAAATTTACTAGAACTTGACCAAACTTGACCAGTTGACCCAAAGTCAACTGTTAGTCAACGTTAGTCAAGTTTGACCTAAAGTTGACCTAGGGTTGACCAGAGTTGACTAGTTGTCCAAAAGTCAACTGTAAGTCAACCGTTGACTTAAATTGACCCAGTTTAATTCCGTTTGACTTGCATTGACCCAGTTTGACTTTGTTAGGCCTAATATGACTTAGATTGATCCTGTACAATCTAGTTTGACCTTGTTTGACCTAGATTGACTTAGTTTGACGTGTCTTGACCTAGTTTGACTCAGTATGACTTAATTTTACTTCCAAACCATTATATTGATACAGTATTCCATCTATAGGTCCTCGAGGCACTGTTCTTGGACTCAGTCGATCTATCCATCACATTATAGATGAGTACATTCTCTGATAACTTTTTCAATTTACGATGATTGTTATAATTCATGTAATTAGTGTAGATATACTTGTTCTTGACACATTAGTCACACGGATTGGTATTCATGGATCCCGACATGAGGTGTTATTCCTTGTTATCTTGGTATGTCTTGTGCAAGCCCCCTTGTAGTTCTTGTGCAGTATATGGATGCTGATTTTCGAGGAGACTTGCTTCCTTCTCGTAGAATCCTGCGTCGTGACGTGTCTTATTTGGATCCACTCTACCAGTCGGGGACGGGGAGTATTAGTGTAGATGTGTGGTCAGTATCCACTTTGTTATTCTTGTAGACCTTGTGAGTGTTAATCATACACTCCACGTATGATTAACCAGGCCAGTAGACCTTGTGCAGACCCAAGCCGACAACATGTTGAAACTAGTACTCACACACTTAGATGATTCTTGATTCTTGTACATGCCATGATCAGTTTTACTTGCCTTGCTCTAGCTCTAGATTTACAGCTTACCTTACCATGATACTCACATGTATATTCCATGATTTATTATATATACTCTCTATTTACAGTCTTATAGCTTTTGTCATATCTTGTGAACTGTTGTTAGTTGATTGTACTCGTTCCATCCTGACTGGATATGTTGACAAAATATTACAGATGGTGATGAGGAGGATTACAGTACCTACTACGGTACGAATAACGTAGTGGGCTTAAACTTGGAGACCTTGGTTCAACAGGGCTTAGCTCCACCTGACGAGCCTCTAGCTTAGTTTAGTTAGAGTAGATATTGGACTGGACCTTGTCTCCAGCTTGCTACTTATGTTATGATATATGTTATATTCTGGGTTGTATAACCATATTACTCTGTGACTCTTTCTCTCTGTTGAGCTGGATTTTGCACTTGTGATTATATCTATCTAGTTTTCGTGCCAAGATTCTTTCTTCTAGATTGTGATTGAGTTTATCAGTATTTTATATTATATACCTCCGTGCGGAGATGACATGTTATTATATACTATTTTGTTGGCTAGTAGACCTACAACATTCTACGCCATTTTTACGGTGTAGGCTGGGCGTTGTCACGCACTTGTGCCCCTACCTAGGGTACGGGTCGTGACACGTTTTTAGTAGTGGCCCATGCAGGTCAAAAGTCACAATTAGTGCGATGTCGTAGTGGCGCTCGACTTAGAGTGCTGTTACGTGCCTGCTGTACGTATCTAAGATAGGCTATAGGCTAAGTTACTCAATCATAAAATAGGAAAACTTCAACTTGTTGATCTTTTAACTGTCCTTTGATATTGATTTTTTGCATTCTAACTGTCCTCCTTGATATAATAATTCATATGCCATATTGATTTCCTTCTTTATTCTATCTTCAGGATGGTGCAGAACAGGTCCCAGCATCCTGAGTCCGCAGACGTGGAGAGGTCTGCTATGACTCGTGGACCTGATCCAGACACCCCTGTTGCAGTCGGGGTGTCGGCAGCAGCTCTTGGAGGCGCTCCTCCGCCAGTTTTGAAGGCTGACCCCGGATTGCTGCGACTATTTCGGCCGCAGTACCAGTGGTTGATATGGGCACTCTTTCTCCTCCTGTACAGCGGATTCCTCCAGCAGTTGCAGACGTACTTCCACCTCCACCTCCTCTGCCTACAGATGTAGGGCAGATGCTTACTTTCCTCCAGCAGATGATGGAGACTCAGAGAGCCCAGGCCGAGGCTCAGCAGAAGCAGACAGATACGATACGTCAGGGCATGGAGGATGTCCATCAGTTGACCTTTGCAGCCGTGGAGCAGAGGGCTCCACATCATGGGACGCGTACGAGGTACGGAGATATCCAGGACTTCAAGAAGCTCGGGCCCCGTGACTTTAGCGGGGCCGAGGGTGTGGTCTATGCCGATGATTGGCTCGAGGATATCGAGAGGCAGATGAGGGTCTTCCGCCTCGCAGACGACCTGAAGGTCGAGGCGGTAGGTTTGCAGTTGCTAGACATTGTACGCACCTGGTTCAGGAACGAGCCAGCCCTAGCTGGAGAGGGCCACACTTGGGCAGAGTTCAAGCTTCTCTTCAAGGAGAAGTTCTTTTTCCCTACAGACAAGATTGACCTGGTGCGGCAGTTCCAGGATCTGCAGCAGGGCAGTTTATTTATGGAAGAGTACGCCGCTGAGTTTGGCCGTCTGAGCCGATACACGGAGTACATGGTTCGAGACCCAGAGATCACGGCGAGCCGTTTCAGGAAGGGGTTGACTTGGGATATCAAGATCCTCATTCCCTCCTTCTATGAGACTTATACCCAGATCTATGCGAAGGCCCGTAAGGTAGAGCAGGAGTGGGGCTTGAAGCCCAAGAGGGAGCGTGATCTTTTCTCGGGGCTACTAGCAGCACGGGGGCTGCTAAGCGCCCTCAGCTTCAGCATCGTTCTTTCCAGCATCACCAGCCGCAGGTTCAGGCCAGAGCACCGGTTCAGCAGGTGCAGCACACTCAGCCGAGGCAGACACAGCATGGGGCTCCTTGCCTCTTCTGTAAGGAGCCTAGTCACATTTGGGAGGTTTGCCGGAAGAGGCTGGGTGTGTGCCTCGATTGTGGTGACGCCGGACATCAGTTGAGAGACTGTCCTGCGAACCCTCGCAGGGTAGCCCGTGGAGCGGTAGCAGCTCAGGGGACACCGGCGAGAGTATCAGCAGTGCAGCCGAGGGGTCCACTTCCGACCCAGCAGCAGCAGTTTGTACAACACCACCAGCAGCGGGGTATTCAGGGCAGGGCTTTTGCTCTTGCAGTCGAGGAGATCGATCCAGTCGCAGATGTTGTTGCAGGTTCGGTTCTTCTTGATTCTTTTTCTGCCTTAGCATTGTTTAATTCAGGTGCTACGCACAGTTTTGTGTCAGTTTTTTTTGCACTTAGGCACAACATTGTTGCTGAATATCTGGATAGGACTTGCAAGATTATGACTCGGGAAGGTATTATCCTGGTTAATAATATTTGCAAGGGGCGGAGAGTCACTCTGGGAGGCCGGGATTTGAGCGCGTGCTTGCTCGTAATGCCACTTCCAAGGTACGATGTGGTACTCGGGATGGACTGGTTGAGCAGGCACCATGCTAGCATAGATTATAGAGCAGGCAGAGTGTTATTTAGTCCGCCAGAAGAGCCAGAGTTTCAGTTTGTCAGAGGTGCAACGAAGCCGGGAGATGGATACTGTGGAGCCTTGTTGGCGGGGCAGGAGTTGCCGCATCCATTTAATACAGATTTCTTGGATGTCTTTTTTGAAGAATTGTCGGGATACCGCCGGACAGAGATGTTGAGTTCACGATAGACTTGATGCCGGGCGCTGAGCCTATTTTTCAGTATGTCAATCGGATTAACAACAGCGAGTTGGCAGAGCTGAAGAAGCAAGTCGACGAGCTGCTGGACAAGGGCTTTATCAGATCCAGTTCTTTGTCTTGGGGCACGCCAGTCCTGTTTGTCCCGAAGAAGGACGATACGATACGGATGTGTATCGACTACCGAGCGCTCAACAATCTCACTATCAAGAACATGTATCCTTTGCCCAGAATTGATGACTTGTTTGATCAGTTGAGCGGCACGAGGGTGTTCTCGAAGATAGACTTACGATCGGGGTACCATCAACTGAGAGTGAAGGGGGATGACATCTCGAAGACTGCTTTTCGTACCTGCTATGGCCAGTATGAGTTTACCGTCATACCGTTTGGGTTGACTAACGCCCCGGCGGTATTCATGAACTTGATGAATAAGGTATTCCATCCATACCTTGACAAGTTCGTGGTGGTCTTCATTGATAATATTCTTATCTATTCGAAGACGCCTAAGGAGCAGGAGGAGCATCTGCAAGTTGTGCTGGACTCTGAGGAGGGAGCAGCTGTATGGGAAGCTGTCAAAGTACGAGTTCTTCTTGGATCGAGTGGAGTTTCTGGGCCATGTTGTATTCGGTGATGGGATTTCAGTGGATCAGAGGAAGATTTCGGCAGTGGAGTCTTGATCGACACCCAGTTCAGTTGCCGAGATTCGAAGCTTCCTGGGTTTAGCAGGCTACTATAGGAAGTTCGTGCAGGAGTTCTCTCGAATAGCAGAGCCGATGACTAGACTCGCCAGGAAGGACGTGGAGTTCGTCTGGACTGATGAGTGTTAGGCTGCTTTCGAGGAGCTGAAGACGAGGTTGACGTCGACTCCTATTTTGACGTTGCCATCTGGGTCCGGAGGATTCACGATCTACAGTGATACATCGGGGAAGGGTCTGGGTTGCGTTCTTCAGCAGCATGGGAAGGTAATTTCTTATGCATCTAGGCAGTTACAGCCACATGAGAAAAACTTCCTGACTCATGATTTGGAGTTGGCAGCAGTCATATTTGCCTTGAAGCTGTAGAAACACTATTTGTACAAAGAGCGTGTGGAGATCTTCACGGACCATAAGAGCTTGAAGTACGTATTTACCCAGAAGGAGCTGAATATGAGGCATAGGCGATGGTTAGAGCTGATGAAGGATTTTGATATATCCTTACAGTACCATCTGGGGAAGGCCAACGTAGTTACGGATGCTTTGAGCATATATCCCGTGGCCATGTGTTTGACGATGGATCATCACCTTCTAGCAGATCTGGAGAGTTTGGGCATTGAGGTAATAGTTCCTGGGTTTGAGGAGCAGATGTGGGGTCTTCAAGTGCAGTCAGAGCTGATGGACAGAGTCAGAGCAGCTCAGTTTGAGGATGAGGCTCTGAGGGTCATCAGGGAGCAGGTCCGGGCAGGACTGTTG